>JACTOM010000922.1:5043606-5089223 GCA_015832385.1 Elymnias hypermnestra | reverse complement strand
CCCCCCCCCCCCCCCCCCCCCCGGAAATTATTGTGTACGAAGCTTTACACGCGACCCCTACGCTCCGTAGAATGTCTCCCCTACCACGACTTATAACGGCGAAGCGCTCATAAAGGACTTAATAGCAACATGGCGTGTCGAAATATTAATATGCGGCTTAACTGTACAAATAAACACGGTATTGTCTCTCGTAACGGACGCCTGGTGGGCGTTGATCGCACATTTGTCTCAGTCTAACAATGTAACACTATTTATATTCGTCGCGTGGGTACGAGATAATCAACTATTTACAGCCGTCGTTGAAGATACTCAGACATGTAATCGCTTATTACATCAGTAGGAGTAATGATATAAGTGGGTCATAAGAAAGGAGCAAGAAAGTTTTTGATTCGGGGAGAAAGCTGGTGAACGCATGACGAGAGCGTTACGAAAAGTGTCCCTGTGTACTTTACAAAAAATAAACCAACAATCAATATTACGGATTAATTTCACTTAAATAAGTAGGTTATTCGTATAATATATTTTTAAAATTAGGAAGACACTGACCCCTAAGTCAGGGGCTTTATGCCCAAATAAGAAAAGGTATTATTAATGAAACACATACAGCTGACGTGCGGGTCAAGGAACGCATTGGCGCGGCGCGGCGGTTTTTAACTTTCGCTCAATTTAGTCGTTTATTTTACACGCACACCGGGGCCGGCCGCGTGCGTTCGTTTAAAAGTTAAAAAAGATATGATTTTTTTAAATGACGAGCTATTTTTTTCCCTCCTATCTATTATTAGTACTATCACCTGTCTTCGTTTTCGGAAGCGGTCTCCTAATACCTTGTATTATATAAATATATGTACAATGTGTTTTACTTCAGTCGTGTTGTCTAAATATAAATAATTTGGACCATGATTGCTGTAGATACTTCATATTTTTTAAACGCCATTCCACATTAGAGCGGCGTTTTGGTTCCAAACACCGAATAATAATAAAATTAACATTTAATTTAAATTTAAATTTAAATCCTATATAAAAAGAAAGCTAATTGAGAATTCGTGCTGAAATTTTAACGATTACTTTGAAGATAAACAGTGTGCGAGTGAATTGAATAAAATTTATATTGTAATATTAATGATGATGAGAAAAATAACACAGCCGACAGTTTTTTGTGGGTTCTTCTCAGTGCAGAACGCGAACGAGTTTTATATTCTAATTCGGACTTAATAGCAAAGTTAAAGGCAGCTTAAACGCCTATTTCAATAAAGGATACTTAAATTTGAATATAAAAGCTTATTATTCGAGCATCGGTTCTTTTAAAACACTACTCATAGTTTTCGTCGTCGTCGCTTCAACCGATGGACGTCCACTGCTGGACATAGGTCTCACGAAATGATGCCCNGATGATGAGAAAAATAACACAGCCGACAGTTTTTTGTGGGTTCTTCTCAGTGCAGAACGCGAACGAGTTTTATATTCTAATTCGGACGTAATAGCAAAGTTAAAGGCAGCTTAAACGCCTATTTCAATAAAGGATACTTGAATTTGAATATAAAAGCTTATTATTCGAGCATCGGTTCTTTTAAACCACTACTTATAGTTTTAGTCAACACTTAGCCAAGACTTAATATTGAGAAATCTTTGGGAACAAGAAATCTCGCTGGCGCAGTGATGTGACTATTCCCTTCACTAGTAGAGGTCTTGGTGAGAGGCTTCGGCCGTCGCTAGTTACCACACCACATGCGAAAACTTGCTTCCAAGCCAAAAAATGCATAATTAGGTGAGATTAACGTCAGTACCCGTCAGCAATAAAAAACAGGCTTTCCGTGTTGCATTTTAAACATTTTTAAATTGAAACTTCTGTAAGCGCATGAGGGTAAAATTTTTCCAGATGAAACACGTGATTAGCGTCACAAAGATGTGCAGCGTTTTTTATGCTAATTCATTTCAAGGTTAGGTAGGTTTAATATTTACAAATAACATATTTGTCATTTGAGATTTGAATAAATTATTTGATATGTTGCTTTTGTCGTCCTTTTGGGAAATCTAAAGTTTTAGATTTGTATGAATATAAAACAAGACTTAAGAATTATTTTGCCAAAGAACATCCACTTCTGTGACTTTTGTACGCACGCACTTTTAATATTTATTTTATTCGCCATACTTTTTTAAAGCACCGATAAGGACGATTGCCTGCTACAGATACTAGGATTGCATAAATGCAAAGAACACTTACGACGTGGCACATAATCAAATGAAGCCATTTACATTCAGCAACCGATATGAGAGCAGCGCGGGGATATCGCCCCGTCCCGCTCACGCGCACGGCTAATGGCCTCGCAAATTATGGAGGCGAGCTCTCCCCGTTGAATCCGTAGAGATGTCGACTCGCAAACGTAGCTGCTATCGGAAAAATAACAAAATTTTATGCGTATTACTGGAAGTTATAATCTTTTCACGTTTCAGTAACTACCAAAGAGGAGCGGGACGACGTGAATTTACTTCAAACGTGAAATATTATAATGTGAAATATGATGTGGCGTTATTTATGATGTATAAAAAGCAAATTGTGATACTTTTTGATGTTTTAACGTTTATTTATTAACATATTATTTATGCAACAATATTCTTATCTCTTATATATACGCTTAATATTTCATTCCAGTTGTTAAGTTGTTAATTAGATATACTTTATTGTTATTTTGTTGTAACGTTTTAATTTTTCATACTTCTTTCGTCGCGTTAGGGAAAAATGATGAGAGTAAATGCGATGCGCACACCGTCACAAAAAACCGACACTTTGAAGTTAGCTATAGTCAGCATTTTAGTTTTATTAATATTTTATAATTATATAATACCTTGATTAATTATTATATTACTTTTTAGATATATTGTGACAGATTATAAACTATTTATATCCAGTGAGTGAGTTTGCGTTTGTCATTTTCGAATCTTTGGCGTGAGACCGAGTTATGTCGTGGTGAAGCTTAACCACGTCGCCTCTTACCAATTGATTCGGCGATTCGTAGGTTATACCCACTTGTAGCAAAAAAAAGTAAGTAGCAGCCCATTAGCGTCCCATTGCTGGGCACAGGCCTCCTCACTCATATGAGAGAGAGTTTTTAGATCATAGACCCACCACTCTGCTCCACTGCGGATTGGACTTATAGTATACTCGTATAGGTGCAAGAAATTTTTATCATAGACTAACTATTATCCACGGAATTACGGATGTCCTTTTAGGCTGTTTACTCCTAATAACATCAGCTATTTCCTTTAACGACACTAATTTTTGGAAACCCTTTTTACATTAGGAATACATATGTAAAAGCTCTGTTTATGAAGAATATTTAATTATTGCAATATGCAACTACTAGGATTTCTGTTGAGTTTTTCCACTTTATTTTATAATTTCACGCAAGTTAAATTCTTCGTAATTTTTTTGATGCTACGTGATGAGTTATTTATATATCGTTAAAATGTATAACAAGTATATTATATGTTTAACAAGTATATTCTAAGTGCCTCTAGTTTCGTTATATTAACTTTGCATTCTGTTTATGTATTGTGTGATTCAATATGTATATATGAGTTTCTTTTTGTTATAGGAGACAGCAGATGTATGTGTCGGTACTTCGGTGGGGACGATCACCGAGCCGGACTGCCTCGGGCCATGTGAGCCTGGTACTTCGGTCACGCTGGAGGGCATCGTGTGGCACGAAACGGAAGGTGGTGAGTTGTTACTAGCGCACGACCCCGTCGCACCGTAGCGCCTCATACTTCCAGCACGCCTATGCACGCCTAGTACATAAACATCGCATGCTTAATAATAAAGTGAAAAATTATATTAAGAAAAAATACTAAATCGGTCTCGTTGGCGCAATAATGCGAGTACTTGTTTTGCTGGCAGAAAAAGTCCTGGGTTCGTTTCCCGGCAAGACAAAATTACATTATTCAACTAATTAATATCTCAATTTACCATAAATGAAGTCAATAACAAAAAAATTGTGTAGAAACTATAAGAGGAATTATCTCCTTCCAGATAAGCGCAATTTTATTTTAGACTATGTCATCACCTACCATCAAGTGAAATTACAGTCAACCCAAAATAAATGCAATTATGGAGTTAAACTTTTGTTGAAATTTTTTACATATCTTGGTTAATTCGAGAATGATTTAGATTGATAATTTGATCCGATAAATGACGAATAATCCCATATCGCCACGGGATCATCAATACGCGGGTAACTACGCCGAAGAACTTGTAATTTTATAAAGTTACAACATTGAAAACAATAAATACGTACTTCACTTTATTATAAAGCCTGCATATGCTTTGCAATCTGAATATTCTCTTCATTCCATTAAATATGTCTCGTTTCTTTCTGAAACCTATCCTTTGATTAATTAACATTATATTAATAACTTCCATACGTAATTGCGGTCATGTCATTTATTGCGTAAGTGTTATTACAGTCTAATATAAAATGGTTTACTTTTCATGGCTTTTTTTTTAAATTTCCTTAACTTGCTTTACTTAAATCGAACCAGGGACTTATTCCAGTACTTGATATATGACTACAGAAAGAAGTATATTCCTACAAATAGTTGATTCTACTAAAAACTGGTTTATCATTTGATAATTAGACAAAACCTGTAAATCAAACAAAAAGAATGGTATTTTATGGTATCACAGCGTCATCTTATACAATTTGACTTTTTGACACAAGATATCTCTTGTATGTATATTATAGATATAGATTTTTCTGGAGTCTTTAAAAGATTAGTGACAAAAGACTCCCGTAAAATTCTTTTGTTAAATAGTTAAGAAAAGAATTTTACGGGAGTCTTTTGATAATTCACCAAATGATTGAAATCAATGTAATAATTGTATTTTATGGTAACACAGCGTCATCTTAACCAGTTTTAATGTGCTTTTTGACACAAGACAATATATAAATTATTCTGAATTCCTTAAAAGATTAGTGACACAGTTAAAAAAAATATCTTTACGGGAGAGTCTTTTGATGATTAACCTAATGACTAAAATCAATCCCTGAAATAATGGTGTTTTATAGTAACAAAGCGTCATCTTAATTTGAACATCATTTTTTAACAAAAGGCAATATATAGACTATTCTGCATTCCTTAAAAGATTAGTGACACAGTTTAAAAAAAGTAATTTTACGGAAGTGTTTCGATAAGTCACCAAATGATTAAAATTACGAGGAGCCTTCAGATGATTAAAAAAATGACTAAAATCAATCCCTGAAATAATTGTATTATATGGTAACACAGTGTCATTATAACCAATTTGAATATTACTTTTTGACACAAGACAATAATAGACTATTCTGGTTTCTTTAAAAGATTAGTGACACAATTTAAAAAAGGTAATTTTACGGAAGAGTCTTTTGATAACTAACCAAATGATTAAAATCAATGTAATAATTGTTTTTTATGGTAACACAGCGTCATCTTATCCAATTTGAATATGACTTTTTGACACGAGAAATTATACAGTATTCTCTTGTAACCTTAACTAAAATCTTAACGTTTTGCATGTAAAGCTATCATGTAATTCAATAGCATTGTTTTAACTATTTTTTAAATGTTTCGCTAAGTTTAAGTATCTGGTTAAATAAAGCAGGATAATGTTTTGTACCCTCCAAAGCTTAATAGATATCGAAAAGTAACAAAACATGTTTTTTACGGCCTCTATTGAAGATATTTCTATTCTCTAGTGATTTATTATTAAGCTTGATATTGTATAGCGAACCAAGCAGATGTTATTATTTCATGTTTTAGTCATTTATTCTCTCATAAGGTCTATTTCTCATCACATTGATATCCGTTTATAATACGTTGATTACAAAAAAGTATTGTATTTCGCGTAGTCTAATCTTTATAGTTATATGTGTTTCCTGAGTTGTTGTATACGTAGTTCCCGATCCTGTGGGCTATTGCATAAATCCGTTTATTCTCTGTTGAAACCTATTACTCATTCTTCTATTTTCTATTACAAAAAGAATTCTGAAATTATAAATAAAACTGTGTTTATCACAGCCATTATACTAGCTGTTCTCCGCGTAGTTAATCAGTTTTTTTATGACGTCTACTTTGCGAAAAGAGTTATTGTTAAATTTCTAATCAAAAGCGAATTTAAACATAATTTTTAACACTTTTGTTTTGCTGGCAAGTTAATGACTTCGCCTGATGATATAGTTTAATAAGGAAGCGTGCTAACTTGGTAAGGAGTCATTTACTTCTTATTGAACATATGAAAGTGATATTGAAAGGAGAGTGAATGCAGGGAATATGGTAAATAGCCAGATGGTGTCTCAAAGGGCTTGGCTGTGCATGCAGGAGTGTTGGTGCCAACACTTATGTATGGTAGTGAAAGTTGGGTATGGCAGAAGAATCACAAAAGTAAAATAAATGCGGTAGAGATGAGAGCGTTGAAAAGTATAAGTGGATTGAAACTGAGTGACAGAGTAAGAAATGGTATGATAAAAGAACGTTGTGGTATAAAAGAAGATATGGTGACTGATATTGAGAAAGGTATGCTTACATGATTTGGGCACGGAAAGAGAATGAATAAAAGGAGACTGACAAAAAGAATTTATCAGTCAAGAGTGAATTCGAAAGTTGGAAGGGAAGTACAAAGGCGAACGTTCCTGGACCAAATCCAGGACATTTTAAATAAGGGCCAGGTTAAGAGTATGCTAAACCGACGAACCTGTATGATTGTTTCTACACAGCATCGTATTTTAAACATAATTATTTGCATGGAGGCACGCCTTTGTTGGTAAAGTGGCAATTAATTACGGCCGAAGTCTTCTACCAGTCCAGCTAAGACAAAGAATAAAATACAGTTTCATTTCTGTGGTTTTAAAGCCTATAACAGACATCGGGAGTTAACAGTTTAGCGTATACAATTGTTATAAAAATATCGAATTCGTGGAAAGTCTAACAATTCAATTTCCCCAAAGCTCGTCGACCGTCAACGAAAATAAATGAATTGGTGGGGCGTTAACACTCTCCCCCCTCCGTGAGGATATATTCGAAGTGCCAGCGGGCAGATGTTGATTTATTATTACTTTTTATTGTAATTATATGTAACGCCGGGGGAGATGTATTGTATTGCTAATAGCCTGCACAATGGGCACGTGAGCGTGGAGTTATTATAGACGAAATACATTGCGGTGAAACATCTACTCTATTTTACAGTTATATTAAAATTACGTTATACATATAAAGTGATACATATGATAGTACTAATGACACTAATATTTACTCTCCGTCATGTTTTTTTGATTGCTGACAGATTAGCGCTTGACTGTGATCTCGCCTGATGGTACGTGATGATACAGTCTAAGATAGAAGCGCGCGGTATACTCCTTACGGTTTCTACACAGCATCGTTCCGGAACACAAATCTCTTTGTTTGGCGGTACGTTTTTGCTGGTAGGGTGGTAACTATCCACGGCCGAAGCCTTCCATCAGTCCAGACTAATTAGAAAATACGATTTCCGAAATTCGTCCAACCGGGGATCGAACCTGGCACCTCCGCTAGCAAAGCGAATACTCGCACCACTGCGCCAGCGAGGCCGTGTTTTTCCTTTCGCTGGTAAATGCTTTATGCACGCCGGATGAAGTCAAAACTTACATCCAGGAGTGTGGGACCCCTCTTCATCCAGGTGTTGGGGTCCAGATGTCCACTGACGCATTCAGCTCTGGCGCTCTGGATGAATCCGACTTAAGAGTTTAGTTTAGTTCAGAGAGAGCAGGCGAGCGAAATTGCGCCTTCTGGTGCCCATCCTCCGCTGGCGAGAGGGAGTAGCGTCTGCCATAACCTCCCTTTGCCTGTTTAATGCTATTCTCCATCATGTTAATAAAGCTTAAAAAAAAAAATGTATTACTAAAAGTAAATAAAAACCTAAAAAGTAAAAATAATTACGTATTCTTGTTTAGAGTTCTTCGTATTGTTATACTCGGAGTCGGTGTCAGCCAAGGTAGGTGTGTCCCGCGTGTCCACTTGGCTCCTCCGGTGCCGCTCACACCTATAGGTGTATATGTAGGTACCTTGCCTTAGACCATATTAATATATTTGTAAGAGTTGGTATTATAAGCGGGTAATCACTTATACGCAAAAGTTTCCCTCCCCCGCCCCCCCAAACTCGGCTATCAGCGCTTCAAACATAATATACCTTATAAATATTGCAATGCAACAACAAACGTAAGCTCATTGCTGTTTGATTACAGACAGTTACATATTCTGCCACAAACCGTACCCTTACTGTAAGTTATTGAGGAGTTCCATTGATCATCATATTTAACTTCGACAATCACTTGGCCATACCAGTGTTACGGTAGATGACTCAAATATCTGGATAGCCTATAAAAGATTCTGCCGAATATCGTTAATTTGCTCCTGAGAATTGAAGAGTTCCGTTACTTTGTCAGGGATCCCATGATCAAAACCTAACCAAACTATCATCAAACAACCGTTAAAGTATAACCTGTCTTATAAAAAGCGAACGAACGTGATCTTGAGTTATTCGTCCATTTGTCGCGCACATGCTTAATGCAAATTAAAGACTTATCCGGTTTTCTCATGGATGCCATCATTAGAACTGGATTTAAAAAATGGGACTCTACGACAAGCAAAAAAAAAAGGATCATCAAGTTCGATTCATCCAGTCGAAAGTTATGAGGTAACAAACATAACTTCTTCCTTTGCTTTACTAGCGGAGGTCTCTGGTTCGATCCCCGGGTAGGACGAATTTAGGAAATTGTATTTTCTAATTTGTCTGACTCTGGCTACCAGCATAGACGTACCGCCGTAGAGATTTGTCTTCCGGTACGATGCTGTGTAGAAACCATAAGGGGAATATCGTCTCTTACCAGATTAGCGAGCTTCCATCTTAGACTGTATCATCACTTACCACCAGGTGAAATCACAGTCAAGCGCTAAACTGACAGCAATAAAAAAAACCAACAATGAAACACAATCAGCTGACGCTCGGGTCAATGACCGCACGCGGCCAGCGTCGCTGTGTGTGTAAATGAAACTACTAAATTGAATGAAAGAGCGTGGACCCGTGCGTTCAAGGGCGTGTCGTATGAAAATATGTTTTTTTTAAACAGGATCGATTTTATTTCTATAATTAATACTAGATGACCCAGCAAACGTTGTTTTGCCTTATAATTACTATTATCGCTATTAAAAAATAGGGGTTGGTGATAGAAAGATCAAAATTTAGGGTTGTATATATTTTTGTGTGCTGTATCATAAAAAAATAAAAATAAAAATTATTACGTCCAAAAATAAAAATAAAAAATTTAAGAGTGAACAACCCTCATTACTTAGGGGTATGAAAAATAGATAGTAGTAGATTCTCAGACCTACTGAATACGCATATAAAATTTGGTACAAATCGGTAAAGCCGTTTCGGAGGAGTACGGTAACATTGTGACCGGGAAATTTTATATATAAGAATACTTTGTACTATAGTAATATGCTTGGAAAATCATCCCAGTACTATAGTGGCATTTACTAAATCCAACCCCTTAAGTAATAAAAGCGAGACGAGTTTCGAAGCTTTCTCTGCCCACTTTTTAATATTTCTGCTTTCCTAGTACTCTTGGAAGCTTAAGCTCCTTTTAAAATATAACGAACAAAGTAACTCCTCGACTATAATGACGAAAGTTGGAGTAAATAAGTATTCGGTACTTTATTTGTACAAAACATAGAACGTAGTTTGCTAACAAATGGGATTATATTAAAAGATTTTGTTTAATCGTAACTATGTTAAGAATATAGTGTCTCATTGCTCTAGTGGTTAGTATGTTCGACTACAGATATGAGGTCCTGGGTTCGAGTCCCGGGTCGGGCCAATTCAAAAGTCGATATTGAGTTTTCTATTAAGATTTTTTCAATATTTGCCCGAAGTTGGGAAGTTGGCGGTGTGCTCCACTCCCGGGCCTCGGAGAGCACGTTAAGCCATCGGTCCTGCGCCTGATCTCTCTCCGGGCGTATCGGATTCCCGTCACAACGGGCTATGAGAGTGAAGGAATGCCAATCCGCAGTGGAACAGCGTGGTGGTATGCTCTAAAAACCATCGCTCCTCGGAGTGAGGAGGCCTGTGCCCAGCAGTGGGACGTTAATGGGCTACTACTTACTTTTTTTACCTTTTTAAGAATACAATTAGTTCTCTTTATATGACTCTGTTTCACCTGGTGGTAGCTGATAAGACAATGTTAGATATCACTTGAAAGGAAGTAATTTAGTTCTACTTATTTAATAAGAGTTCTATATATATTTGTTTCGAAAATAGATCTTAATTGACTTTTATACAGGATGTTAGGAGACCGCGCCCGAAAACGAAGAAAGAAAGAAATAAAGAAATATTTATTCTGTAATGGTGTTACCAATAGTATTGTTAACCTAGCTTTGCAGCGTTACCCCATCTGTCAAAATATTGCCATTCATCATAGATTCATCTCTTTCAAAAAGCATAACTTCCGTTTTGTTTACACTCACTTTCATTCCTTTTCCTTTCAAAGCTTCATCCAAAATATTTACCATCTCCTGTAGCTCATTAGCAGACGATGCACGTATTACTTGATCATCAGTGTAAAATAAACATTTGATGAGTAATTCATTCATTCTTAACCCATACATACTTTCTTTTTAAATCTGTCAAACAGTTATCCATGAATAGGTTGAACAGCCATGGTGACGCAACACATCCCTGTCGAACACCTCTTTCGACAGGAAACCACTCCGTGTACGCCCCGTTTATTTTGACACAAGCACTAGAACCCTCATAGAGAGACTTCAATGCTTGAATCAGATTACCTCTCATCCCATACGTAGATAACGTTGACCGCAGCCCATTCCTCACCTCCTTCTAAGATACATATCGAAATTGAGATTGTAAGTCCTTAGATATCGTCATCAGTCGTATATTGGACGTATGACATACTTTGACTATTCAAAATGACTATAAAAAGCCTTGTTATTAAAAAATTGTTAATTTGATTTAATTTGCTGATGAGCCCGTTAATTTACGCATGATCCTCGGCAAGTCCACTACCAAATTAGTCAATTTAAATTGTAAATCACCTATTAATTCATACTGGCGGTTCAATACATCTATCATGAGCATTCATTCGGTACAATAACACGCTAGTATAATGCAAATTGCCTATAGAGAAATACTTTATGTGTCCATTGTTCGTGAAACAATAAATGGGAGATCATAATTATTTATAGAGACATCTCTTTATACGGACGAGCTACTGAGCTATGTATACATGTCTCTATCCATTCATTATTTCACGCATATATGTTGTTTATGTATAGTTTTTTTTATCCATATACTCTGTGATTGTGTTCGTATATTCCTATTGTTTTAGTGTATTGTAAGTTGTCAGTAGATTAGTTAATATATATAAAAGATTTAGCATACCATATGATATATGAGTGTCAGTTAAAGTGGTTCTTCCAATTGTTGTCTGCATTAGCCGCACTTAACAATCCTTTTCAATAATTGTGTAGACTCTGGCGTTTTTCCAGATCTAATGAAACAAAGTAAAGTTGTCCCCTTGTTTAAATCGGTTGGTAAATGCGACCCTAATAACTATGTTCCCATTTCTGTGTTAACTACTCTAAGCAAAGTTTGAAAAAAAATTACTCAATTAACTACTAGAACATTTTAGTGTGTATAGCCTGCTCTATCCTGAGAAAATGGGTTTAGAAGGCTGCGAGATACATATTTGATGCTTGAAAAAGTCCCAAAATGCATTAGAAATATTCTGTGACCTTTCTAAGGCTTTTGATTGTGTAAAGCACTCTTATACTTAAACTAAGTCACTATGGTGTGAGGGATGAGGCTTTTAATTTGTTCAGCTCCTATTTTCAAAATAGGCCTCAAAAGATGTTCGTAAATGGAATTGAGTCGTTAGGCACATCTGTAAAAATGAGTGTCCCACAAGGATCAATACTTGGCCCTTTTTTGTTCCTAATATATATAAATGACTTAGCATATCATGTGAAAGACAAATGTGATATAATCCTATTTGCTTACAATACTTTCTTGCTGTTTAAAGTCGACAGAAATGTAGAAAATTATGACGACGTAAATAGTACCCTGTCACATGACTCACATTGGTTTTCTGTTAATATTTTAATATTAAACTTGACAAAGACTAAGTATGTTGAACTCGATTTGCCAAATGTAAAAGAAGTCTGTAAAAATATCCAAATAGATGAAGTAAATCAAATGATTACGGATTCATTTATAAAAAGACGAATTAAATTACTAGATAGATTAGAATAAGTGGATAAAAGTTTGTCAGGAAATAGGTAATTTTTGAATCATGAAAAAGACAGATACAGAATCTTGTCTTATAGGTTTTTCATAGACCGTAATCTACAATTTCCACCAGGAATTGTTCTCCCTAATAAAGAATTGTTTAATATTGTTAAAAAAACTTTGGGTTTAAAAGGCTTAACTCATAAAGTGACTTGTGTGTTGAATAAATACAAAAGCCGCAACTCGTGTATAAATTTCTGTAAAACAGCAAGTAATAGTGTGGAAAGTTTTATACGAGCGTAGAGGGGATTAAATTGATTAATTAAATTTGCATAAGTAAGCACGCGAGCGTGATAAGCGGGGTGGTTTTGGGGTATTTCTAAATATGCGAGCGGAGTCACGTTCCTGGAGCGCACGCCCCTCGCTGTATGCAAATGAGCGCCCGTGACAAATTGGATTGCCTCGCCAATAATTCAGCTGCATCCATTTTGTCAGTGTCGACCCAAATTTTAAAGTTTCGCTGCTTATGTAATGTTTAATAAAACCAAATATTTTTTTTCTTTATTCAATTAGTCTCAAAAGCACTTTCGAATCGTCAGTAAGTAAGTAAGTGGCAGACCATTAACGTCCCACTGCTGGGCACTGGCCTCCTCACTCATATGAGAGAGGGGTTTTAGAGCATAGACCCACCACGCTGCTCCACTGCGGATTGCAGGCAGGCATAGTACACAAGTGTACTCTCTATTCCTTCACTCTCATAGTCCGATGTGACGGGAATCCGACACGACCGGAGAGAGATCAGGCGCAGGACCGATGGCTTAACGTGCTCTCCGAGGCACGGGGGTGGATCACACCTCCAACTTCCCAACTTCGGGCAAATATTGAGAGAATCTTAATAGAAAACTCAATATCTATTTCGAATTGGCCCGACCCAAGACTCGAACCCAGGACCTCATGGCTGTAGTCGAACATGCTAACCACTAGACCAATGAGGCAGAATCGTCAGTAGTCTATTTGTAAAGAATTTACCATCGTTTCGAAAATTTGATTACCCCAAAAAGAAACCGGTAAGAAACTCAGCGGTTACTCCTTTAAATATAGTTTTGGAAGGTTAAAAAGTATAATATTATAAAAGTATAATTAATCAAGTCCAAACATCTTCGTCGCTTAAATAATCTTCAACATTATAATATGCCTTTTGTAATAGGAAGTTTCTGACATATTTCTTAAAACTATGTAGAGGCAACCCAAAAGAGATTCGGCTTTCTTATTAAAAATACGTATGCTCAACCTGACAAATGATTTCAAGTATATTTGTTTTAACTTGAAGCGAATGACACTATTAATGTTAAATCTGTTACAAATATAGGGTGTTCTATATTAATGGGTTTTTATATCAATGTCAAAATCAAAAATCAAAATCAAAAATATCTTTATCCAAGTAGGCATATTACAGCACTTTTGAATCGTCAAATTATATTTTTTTTCCACACTCTGATTCTAATATACATCTGATGACGGTACTCAAGATCGGCTTAAAATCTAAAGTTACGAGGGTTCCTTCGCGCCCTGATCCGAGAAGAACCCACAACAAACTCAGTCGGGTTTTTTTTTTTACCATCATCATTACAATAACAAATTAGTTTACTATATTTTAATTAAAATTAGAGCAATTTGTTCACTCCCAAGCGTTTCTATCGTCTAGGTAATCTTGCAACTTATAATACGATTTTTCTATCAACTTTCTTTTAACAAAGACTTTGAATTTATTAATTGACATCTTTAGAACGTCTTGTGGGAGTTTATTATAGAAACGTATACAGTTACCCTTAAATGAGTTGTTAATCTTATGTAGCCTACTAGAATTTATAACACAAGTTTGTTTTGGTTTCGTAAGTTATATGATGTACATTCACTCTTTTTATTAAAAGAGTCAATGTTTTTATGTACATACAACAAGTTTTCTAATATATATACGTAGTGAACTGTCATTATGTTTGTCAGAAATTAAACTTCTTTTGCAAACTATTTTTAAGTCTTGTTTATACAAATGTAAAGATTTAGATGTCCGTGATTTTGAGGGAGGGAAAAAGGAAGATATGTTAGGTATTTAATGGTCATTAACATATTAAAAATTTCGAAAATTAATACAAATAATTATTTCATGAGATGGGTAGGGCCAATTTAAAAGTGATATTAAGTTTTCGCCAGCGATAACATATGGTTCCGAGACATGGCCGCTGACTATGGGGCTCGTAAGAAGACTTAGAGTCACTCAGCGGGCAATGGAGAGGGCTATGCTCGGGGTTTCCCTACGTGATCAAATCAGAAATGTGGAGATCCGTAGGAGAACTAAAGTCACCGACGTAGCCTACCGAATTGCAAAACTGAAGTAGCAATGGGCAGGGCACGTAGTTCGCAGAACCGATAGACGTTGGGGCCTTAAGATGCCTGAAGACCCCCCACTAGGTGGACCGATGATATCAGGCGGGTCGCTGGCAGTCGCTGGATACAAGCGGCGCAAGATCGGGCCCATTGGAATTCATAAAGAGAGACCTTTGTCCAGCAGTGAACGTAAATTGGTTGAGACGACGACGATTAAGTTTTCTATTAAGATTTACTCAATATTTGCCCGAAGTTGGGATGTTGGCGGTGTGCTTCTCCCCCGTACCTAGGAGAGCACGTTAAGCCGTCGGTCCTGCGCCTGATCTCTCTCTGATCGTGTCGGATTTCCGTCACATCGGATTATGAGAGTGAAGAAATAGAGAGTGCACTTGTGTATGCCTGCCAATCCGCGGTGGAGCGAAGTGATGGGTCTATGCTCTAAAAACCTTCTCTCATATGAGTGCGGAAGCCTGTGCCCAGCAGTGGTAATGGGCTGCTACGTTCTTTTTTTTATATATTGACAGCTTAAGAAGATGGTGTCACATGGGGGACTTTTTTATTACATACTAAGAAAGAAGAAAGTACTAAGTCGGACCGTAGATTCATTTTCGTTAACATAAAAGTTTTATTATCACATCCTTTCAGATTATTAGAAACACACATTCATAATCTAATCTATATACAGATTTTACTTTACAACGAATATATGTCTAACTAATACATTTTAAATTCATGACATCATTTACGTAGATTAACCGTCATTAATAAATTATAAAATACTCTACAGGTATTGAAAGAATTTTTTGAATCGGTCCAGTAACTTTTAGCTTGATTATTATTTAAAATGCAGCACTTTCTTCTATAATATTAAAGAAAAGATTTAATTGTAATACTTTTAAAGTAAAAGTAAGTAAGTAACAGCCCATTAACGTCCCACTGCTGGGCACAGGCCTCCTCACTCATATGAGAGAGGGTTTTTAGAGCATAGACCCACCACGCTGCTCCACTGCGGATTGGCAGGCATAGTACACAAGTGCACTCTCTATTCCTTCACTCTCATAGTCCGATGTGACGGGAATCCGACACGACCGGAGAGAGATCAGGCGCAGGACCGACGGCTTAACGTGCTCTCCGAGGCACGGGGGTGGATCACACCGCCAACTTCTTAACTTCGGGCAAATATTGATAAAATCTTAATAGAAAACTCAATATCCATTTTTGGATTGGCCCGACCCGGGCTCGAACTCAGGACCTCATGTCTGTAGTCGAACATGCTAACCACTAGACCAATGAGGCATGTAATACTTTATTGTCTCGAAATTTTCTTGTACATTTGACATTTGGGAGTTGGAATCTTTAGATTGACATTTTTAAATTCGTTATATCTTTTGAATCGAATGCCCGATTTTAATATTTTAAATAGTATTTTACAGGTATTGAAACGGTCTTTAACAACATTAAATAGGATAAGGATTAATAAAGAGATATGAATAATATGGTTTGATTATTGCCGGCACTTTTATTAAAAGTTTTTAAACGCAAAAAAAGTTGTAATAGTGGCATAAATACAGTAGTTAGATTTATGGCATCGCAGAATTTTTTGTAGATATTAATACGTTCTATAATATTGTAGAACATTTTTTTGTTCTATCTTCAATAGTTTTCGCAACACACGCGATGACAGATTTTATGTGACCAATTTTTTACACCTTGGGTTACATTAATGCATTTTTATTAGGGATCCGTATTTTTTTTGAGAAAGCAATATAGCCTATGTCGCTCAGTAAAAATGTAGCTTTGTAATGGTGAAAAAATGTTCAAAATCTGTCCATTAGTTTTTGTGTGAAAACGTAACAAACATACATAATTACCAGTGGTTTAGTTGGCTACTAGTTTATTAAGAACAAAGTTATTTTATGATATTATACCTATATAAGTATTAGACATGGCTCGTCTTTATGTCTATCTAATTAAGTGTAAATATTAGAATATGTTATTTTATTGTCACGTATATTTAACAGTATATCGGTGGGCGAATAAATTTATATTTTTGTCGATTTTTATTCATGATATCTGTCTTTAAATTGAAAATCAAAAAAGCTATTTGTCGCTTTATAAATACACCCGAATAAAGGATTCACAAATGGCGTTTTTGCAACATAAAATTCTGCAATAGCTGGATATAATAATTATAAATGCAATTTGAATATCCCTATCCTTATTTTAGTTTAATCCACTCCACGATTTTCACAGTCTGTTTGACTAACACTAATTACGAAAGTTTAAACTCGTATCAATTTTGCAGTGAACATTTGTAATATGTCTGTTCTTGTTAGAAGTTGATAGTGATATCAATATGTGTAATAATATATTGTTTATATCTTTTATAGGTGTATTGGTGGTGAATGTCACGTGGCGAGGAAAAACTTACGTCGGCACACTTCTAGATTGCACAAGACATGATTGGGCGCCGCCTAGGTTGGTATTCAATAATTTTATATATGTATTCGACGACTCACACTAATGTAAATATCACTGGTTTAACAAATTATACGAAAATAAAACTTGCAGACTTCTACAGCAAGCGCTTACTTGCTGATTCCCACGAACTATGCGAAACACAGAACTGTCACGTTACTGTGGCTGGCAAAAGTGAATGTGTTAGCAAGTAAGCGCGTTTGTGGTGTGTCTTTATTATTTCATACATGCTTTTATTAAAACATTCGAATTCACTTAAGTTCAGAAGTTAAAGTCATGGTAAGTAGGTAAGGTAAGTAGCAGCCCATTAACGTCCCACTGCTGGGCAGGGGCCTCCTTTCTCATATGAGAGAGGGTATTTAGACCCACCACAGTGCGGATTGGCAGGCATAGTACACAAGTGCACTCTCTATTCCTTCACTCTCATAGTTCGATGTAATCCGACACAACCGGAGAGAGATCGGGCGCAGGACCGACGGCTTAACGTGCTCTCCGAGGCACGGGGGTGGATCACCCCGCCAACTTCCCAACTTCGGGCAAATAATGAGAAAATCTCAATATTTGCCCGAAGTTGGGAAGTTGAAGCAATAATTTAATTTTATTTTATTTAATATAGCATTTGCATAAATCTTTTTCAGATAACGGTTTCTGTCATTATGATTATCTGTTTTAATCACTCAATAAAAGTTATTTCATTACTAATATAATAGTAATAGATAATCATTATTGTAATTGTCATCGTAAAACTCGTATCTTATAAATCTAAAGTCTTTATCAAGTCTATAGTTATCCTCAAGGTATTATTCAAGATAATATTAAGTAATTATCACCATCTTAATATTTCTTTATTAAAACAAATAGAGCTAACTATATAATTTGTACATAAGATCGAGTGTTTTTCTGACGATTGGATACTTTTATTCTAATTTAGTTATAATTTAGAAACTTACATTAAACAATAAAACACATAAAACAAACGTAAAACTAACTAAAACAGTTTACAAAACTAAATATTACTAACAAGAAAAGTAAGTGCAAGTAACCTATTAAATAAATATTGTGATCTATCTACATGAAACAATACAAAGATCCTAAAATTTAAACTATTGTTATCAATTTAAAGTATGATATCGTTGATATATAATCTGTTTTGTGTGTGTGTGTGTGTGTGACAGAAACACACACTCACACACACACACAGAGAGAGAAAGAGAGAGATGAAGCAAATAGAATCGAGAAAATATTGTATTGTACTGTAAAGAATTTCTTCTGAAGAGGTTATCGTTAAAAGTATCTTATGTTTTGATTTCACAGGTAGTTGTAGTCAGATATAATCTTTGATGTTAATAAAAATAATTTTTACAGATTTTGTGATTCGCCCACTGAAGAGTTGGATGCTCGGACACCTAAAGGACGCGCCAAGCGTGGTCGAGGTGCCGCGCCTACGGATATGACAAACTTTACCGAAACACGCTCCTCAGTTCATAGCAAGCTACGTAATGGAGGAGCTAAAGGACGACGAGCACTCCCATCTCCTACTCCATTCACCCCACCTAGACCAGACTCTAAAAGAAAACGCAATTCAGATGCAGAAGAACGTCCGCCTACCCCGAAAGCAAAACGTCCACAACCCACTCCTTCTTCACCTCCCCCTGACCCTGTGTTACTCGAATGTCCAGAGCCAAATTGTAACAAGAAGTACAAACATGCAAACGGATTAAAGTATCACAGGTCACATGCTCATGGTTCTCCGGATGAAGATGATAAGGATGGTTCAAGTTCAGAGCAAGAAGAGCCGACAACTGAACCGGCATCTCCAGCTCAACCACCTTCCGAACCAGCTACTCCAGCAACCCCTGTCAAATCTCCTACCCCTACTAAATCACCTGAGGAGAAAAGTGATAAGTCACCGGAGAAGTCTCCAGAGAAACCAGACGCGGTTGAGTCTCCTCCGCAGCCGAGATTTGATGAGTTTGCAACGACACCAGAGCCACCTCAGCAAGTGGAGCGCCCGGTGACACCACCAGCACCTGCTACACCACCACCTGAGGTTTTGCCCACTTTGCAACCGACGGCACAGTTAACTCAATTCAAGGTTAGTGTCATTAACAAATTGATTTAGTTATATTCACATTTTTTTGGTTAACTGGGTTACTTTAAGTTCTAACTAATTAACTCTCTAAAAGCTGAAGGTCTACGATTTAGATTTTTTACCATATTGCCGCTATCACACTGCCTCTTAGTAATATCTCTCTAAATAATTCCAGGTGAAACCACGGTCAGCGTTGATGCCATCAGATGAACGCAAGTCCACAGAGTCGCCCCCAGATGGTTCTCCTGGGAAAAGAAGGGCGAGAAGATCACCAACACCTGGTGTACGCTCTCCTGCTTATTCTGACATATCTGATGATGCTGCACCAACTGAGGGTGCTCCTGACACTGATCCTGGACACCGTCCCTTCCCCGTGTATCATCAGGTATTTGGCAATTTTCTGATTAAATATATCTTAAAACTTTATCGGTCATTTATATTTGATTGACTTCTTTTATATTACCTGATGCTAACTGATTATATATTCAAAAGAGGGTAACCCGCCACAGTCCAAAATTCCCACCGTTTCAAACCTAGACAAATTAAAAACAAAAATTGCTCCTTATAAGATAACAGATTTCTTAAGATCTGTTAAAATATTATAGCCCAAGTCTAAATAATACCTTAAAGGCTTATAGCCCAAGAATATATCATACTTACAAGGGCTATTGCTGTAAGACTATAAATACCATAATTAACAAATTTCATTTTGGATAAGCCCAATAAGTCATAGTGCAAGAACTAGAAACTAGATTTAAAAGGTTGGAAAGTTATTTTTTGCAATGTTTAGCTTATACATTTTGAAGTGAAACTTCTATAGGCGCATGAGGTTAATTTTTTTGAGGTTTAATGACATGTGCATCGTTTTTTATGCCAATTCGTTTGAAGGTTATGTAGTTTAAATATTTGCAAATAACATGTGGCATTTTAATTTGCCACTCATCATTTAATCATTTAATATACTTTTCATTCTCTTTTCTAAAATTTAAATACAAAATTTATTTAATAATTTCTAATATTAAAAAAAACACGTGACATTTTTATTTGCAATCCGTCATTTGAGATTTCAAAAAATTATTTGTATTAATTTTCGACAATTTTAATATTCCTTTTTCCCTCCCTCTAAGTCTCGGAAATCTAAAGTTTTAGATTGTTATAAATATAACCAGACTTAGAAATTAGTTTGCCAAAGAAGTTTAACTTCTGACTTGTGAATTATTTTTGGTACAGCCGATTTATCAACTGACTATTGACTGTTATGAATTCTGGCAGTTGAATAAAGATTATTTAAATTTTAAATTTCTAAAACCTATATTGCTTTCAGTATTATGGCCAGCCGCCATATTTGCCTCCAACACATCCGCCCAGCGCCCCTCCACCCCCTGACAAGGGGAAAGAAGATCTAAATAAAGGGGATCCCAAAGCAGATCTTAAGGTAAATATTATAACATCTTTGCATGTCATTAAATATATTTTAATTATTATTTAATATGAAATGACTGGTAGTATTTATAAATAAATTAAAAATAATCATACTTTATTTGTCTTTATATATGGGAGAACAATCACCTAAGTAAAACAAATGCGGTAGAGATGAGAGTGTTGAGAAGTACGAGTGGATTGAAACTGAGTGACAGAGTAAAAATAGTGTGATAAGAGAATGTTGTAGTATAAAAGATGTAGTGAATAAAATTGAGAGAGGTATGCTTAGATGGTTTGGGCATGTAGAGAGAATGAATGAAAGTTGATTGACTTAAAGGATTTATAAGTCAAGAGTGAATGGGAATGTTGGAAGAGGAAGTCCAAGGCAACCAAATCCCGGACATTTTAAATAAGGGCAAGTCAAGGGTCCTCTAAACCGATGAACTTGTATGAAAGGTCTAATGAGAATGAAAGAAGCGAAGGAGATATGCAAGGATCATGGTAAGTGGAGGGACATGGTCTCTGCCTACCCCTATGGTAATGAGGCCTGATGCTATATCCACAGACTTTAAAAACAAGTCAGTTATCGAATTAAATGTCCTTAAAGCCAATTATGTATTTTAAATTTATTGTACATACATTGCATAGGGGGTGGGGGAGAGAGGGAAATTATGGGAGTTATTGAGTGTCTGTGTGTGTGTTCAGTGCAATATAATTATGAATTGATAATTATTATTACTTAATCATTAAAATTTTCTTTGATACCACTGAAAATGCTGACCTTAGCTCGAATTTTATGTTCTAAATGTAATGAATTTTTAACTTAAATTTGTACTTCGTAATAATAACGTTGCCTTCTACAGTTTTCGACTTCTTTAACAATGTACATAAAATACTTTTGCATTATTTGTATTAGGATAAATAAACATGTTCCAAATGTAAGATTTGTTAAATTCATTATTGTTATATTTTTCAATTTGTAGGACGGCAAACCAGAAGGCCCACAGAAAGTCCTTCCACCTCACTTCTACCCGTACAACTACGTACCAAATTTTCCCTACAACGTGGAATCTGGGCCACCCCCTGGAGCACCCATAGATGACAAAACTAAAGAGTCAGATCGCTCCAAGACAACGCCAAGTCCTCTGGACAAAAGTAAACAGCAGAGGCCTTCTGATGGAAAGGATCCCACGAGACCCAACGAAAACCACCAGATCCTGAAGGAGAGTATAGAGATGAAGGCTCAAATGGGACCTTATGCCTTCCAAAGACCTCCACACGCCAGAGAAGAGGAACTGAGAAGGTAAAATCATTATAAATGCCGTTTTTTACTTTTGCATGCAAAATGGTACCTAAAAATTACGCAAAACCGAACTGGGGTACCCAAAGATCCCAGTTCTTTTGCATGTATGTTGACAATAGAATATTTGCGGTTTTATATATTAAAGTCCTAATACTTGTTTAATTAGCAATTAAATATTATCGTCAATAACTATTACTTATGTAATAATTAAAGATATTTTTATCACATACAGATTAAAAGGTTAAATAGTAAGCATATTAACAATAACTTTCTAAAAAAGTTACTATTACAATTTGAAGCCATAAAATATCAGATTATCTATAAAAAATATATGATTTTATGTTATTACTTTATTAATTTGCATAGATAATGTTATTTATATATAGGATATTATGTACTTACCTCTGCATATTATATTTTAATAAACTACAAATTGTTTAATTATTATACAGTTGAAGATCTTCAACTGGTCACTGTGAATTTGATAAGATTAGATTGGTTATGGGGCGGGGTTAGACTGATGACTCATTGCGATCTTAACGCGAACAGACTGTACATATGTTTATTGGTTAATACTGGTTTGATCACTGCAGATATTATATGAGTTTGGAGCAACGTCGTAAGGAGGGTGGTGATGGCAAGCCCGTTGGGCCACCACCAGGGTCAGCTGCGGCAGGTGGTGGACCACCAAGGCCACAGCCAGCACATAAACCCAAGGATAAGGAGGACAAACCCAAAGAAGAGGTTAAGGTGGGTTTCACAAGATAGATTTTACTAATTTGTGATTTTATATAGTTTGAATATTAAAATATGGGAGATTGTCAACTCAGTCACGTTTACGTCAAAATGATATTGTTCTGACGTAATATGATTCACTTCTTGATGTATGGCTTATGCCTATAGGTGAATATGACTGACGTTGTATGTAAGGACCTAAAGTCACTGTTACGTCACCTCTACGTAAATTATTTCTGATGTTTGTACGACTTCTAGAGTAGCCTTGTACATTTGAAATATTTAAGGGATATGGGACCCATATTATTAAAGGAGTGACTACAGAGTTTATTTTAATTTCTTCTCGTTATGATCAAAGAGGATTCAAGGTTATTGACCCTACTTTGAGTATATCATATTACTATATCAATAAATGCGTACTATGAATTTTCTAGGTCAAACAAGAGGGACAGAAACCGACAACGGAGACCCAAGGGCCCCCGCCACCTCCCACATCCCAATACTACCTTCCACCATATATGCAACCGCCTCATTATGGCGCCCTGCCTTTCGACCCCGTTTACCGGGCTCCATTAAGCCCCATGTTGGTTGGTGGATTCGGTGGTGGTTGGACGGTGCCCAGGTATCATGCTCCCGAGGATTTGTCGCGGCCAGGGGCTCCTCCTAAGCTAGAGCTTCTACCACCTGGACACGGTGCCCAATACGCCTACGGCCCTCATTCAGCTCCCCACAAAATCCACGAACTGCAAGAACACGCCAAGTCTCCTCAAGGGAAGCCCCCTCGCCCTGAGCCTCCGAAGGAGTCGCCCAGATCTCCGCCCCCTCAGCGTCATGTGCATACTCATCATCATACCCACGTTGGACTTGGATACCCCCTGTATCCACCACCATATCCTGGTAAGTATTTTTCTAATGCTGATAAGTTAACGTTTAACTGTGATCTTCCCTGATATGTGAGTGATGCTAAGATAGTAGCTAACTTCGTAATTGTCTTCATAATGGTTTTTCTATGCTGGTGGTTATTAGCTACGATCGAAGCCTCCTAGGAACCAGTTCAGACTTAGGCGTATTGTAACTATTGGCGAAAATCCAATAACTCAACTAATACAAGAATATTATTTGGTTTTACGCACCCACACCCCCTGACACACGCACCCACACCCCCTGATACGCGTGTATCGTGGGGTGCTTACCCAAACCCACTAACATACACTCCCCTACTCACACAGTCAGACAGACAGCCACACCCACTAAAACACAAACACAATCTGTCGTGGATTTATTTTAAGAATAAAATGAAGTGTAAAGCAATGTAAATCTATACTGTTTCATATTATAACTGAGAGCTTACAGGCAATTACTATGACTGAGTGTTGTATTCATCATTTATTTTTTTCCACGAATACATCTTTCACACCCAAGCGGCTAATCTCTAACATAACGTGTAATTGGTTGCAGGAGCGCGATAGCATTCGGCCGAAAAGCGGCCGAACACCGCGCAAGTGTAACCTTTCACTATAGAAAGATGTCATTCGGGAAAGAGATAATGAGATTAGGAGAGATGAGGGAGAGATTAATAGAAGATTGTATATTGCAGCGGCTGCGGTACTGGCGAGCACGCAGGCGGTCGTCAACTCATTCCCGACACCACCCAAGTGAAAGGACAATGTTATTCCAAAGTGATAACCTATCTACATGTAAAAGTTCAACCAAAAACGGTTCGAACTTTCAAGGAAATACGGAAAACGTACGTACAAACGTACAAAGGATGTGAGAGACTATTTACAGTGAAATGAACATGTGTTTCGCTTAATATGCCAGTAGCCATATAGACTGTGATCTCGCTTAAACTGTGTGAGTGAAGTGTTAAATGTGAACAAATAGTTACCTGCCGAGAGTGTTGTTTATAAACTCCCATATAAATGTGTAAACTTTCCAGTTACAAAATGGACGAAGTACCGTCCGCACCGACGTTAAGTTACATAACGGACGCAAAAGTACTGTCTGCACCAACATTGAGTTCTCTTCGTATTGAACTAGTGAAAGCACAAACTAGTTTTGTAAATATTAGTGTTACATGTAAATTTCCTTTGTATTTTTTAGTGTCCATCTGAAAAATAAAATGTAATATAATGCATCACATCTCCGGGCGTTGTACTGATTGAAGCCCCGCGAATATAGAATTCAGTATAAAAGATCTTTATTTAACAAAAGTGCATTCCACAAAATAAAATCGAGATTTTTTTTTTGTCTATTGTATAAATAAAAAAAAGAAGTGTAAAACCTAGGTTTAAAGTTTTATGATTAATTTAGTAATCGATATGTAGCGTAAGTTTGAAGGCGTCAATGTGATCATTGTAATAATAGTAGGAGATTGGTAGATAAAGAATCTCGCTTTTAATTTTAGAACGTCACGTAGCGAAATTTTAAGGATTTTCTGATGACTTTAATCAAAAAGTAGAATTATTACTATAACTTGTTTTGTGAAATTCAAATATCGTTAAAATTTCGTATACTGTTTTAAAATAAAAGAGAGGTTTTAAAATATAAAAATAATTATTACAACCTATCTGCATAGACTAACAATAAATAAATTATTCTGATGATACAATAGAAGTAATAGGGAAGCTATTGTCAGATTCTTGTTTTAATCATCATATAAGCTAACAGAGATCATTTATTGTTATAAATGTATCCAATCTAATCCTGATTCTCGTTTTAATCATCATATAATGGAAAAAGAAAAAATATTCATCTAATAGAATAAACACAACACAGAAATCATATAATATAAAGTAGCATCAAATAATTTTCATAAACATAGAACAGAAGCTAATTTGAGATTCTGCGTTTAATCACCAAAAATTATTCTGATGATACTATTAGCGTCTTGCTAATTAATTATCAATTATAATAAATAGTAACATGAAATTAATAATTACTACAAACTTAATACGGAATTGATTTTGAGATTCTGGTTTTAATCACCAAAAATTATTCTGATGATACAGTAAATGTCATGCTAATTAATTAATTCTTACATACATAGTATGGAACCTAAATTGAAATTCTGGTTTTAATCTTCAAAATTATGCTGATGAATACACTGAACGTAATACCAGATAATCGATTGTAATATTAAACAACTTGGTCCTTATTAAAAATGTCCTGGATTTGGTCCAGGAACGTTCGCCTTGGTCTTCCCCTTCCAACTTTCCCATTCACTCTTGACTCATAAATCCTTTTTGTCAGTCTCCTTTCATTCATTCTCTCTACGTGCCCAAACCATCTAAGCATACCTTTCTCAATTTTAGTCACTACGTCTTCTTTTATACCACAATGTTCTCTTATCACACTATGTCTTACTCTGTCACTCAGTTTTACTCCACTCATTCTCAACGCTCTCAGCTCTACCGCATTTATTTTACTTTTGTGATTCTTCTGCCATACCCAACTTTCACTACCATACATAAGTGTTGGCACCAACACTCCTGCATGCACAGCTAGTCTGGCGCTTTGAGACACCATCTGGGTATTCATAAAGGCGTGCAGAACACCATTTACCATATTCCCTGCATTCACTCTCCTTTCAATGTCACTTTCACATGTTCCATCTATATTATATTATAAAATCAAGGGTTTTACTTTTATTTGATAATTGGATTGAATTATTATTGTTTGTCTATGCAATTAGTGGTTTATTGTAAAAAATATTTTTATTGCGATCTATTGGATAGATCCTAATGCAATCTCTGGGACTAACGTGAGTTGTAGTGTGCACAAATCGTACTTTGTCTCGATTATAGTGAGAAGCGAATATTTATAAAGTAGAGAGCAACTTAATAGATTTCGTGGAGTGTTTTGACTATCGCTGTGCGTATGTATGTTTGGCTTCTAATGTTAATAATAAATCTCATTATCTCAAAATACAAGGGATTAGAACTTCCGTACCTTCCGTACTGCACCGTAGATAAAGGCTGCATTTTTTTAAATGATTATGATCTTTTAATATCTCCTTGACATTTTATATCGATAGAGGAATGTCTTCCGAATAATTTTATGTTGAGTTTAATTTTTTATGTAAGCTTTGGTACACATGGAATAGTGCAGTTTTGGTTTCCTCTTTGTTATTACACATTTCATTGCAGATCTCTACTTACACATGAAGTTATACATCTTTGGGCGTTATTATAAGAAAAAATACTTTGCAAACCAATAGAACAAAATAATATATATAAAAGTATTTAGAAAGCTAAATTATAACCTCACTTAATACATTACAATTTAATAACACGTGAGACGTTATATTTGTCGTTTTTTTATGAGAAAGAATACTTTGCAGACGAACAGAAAAGAGATAATAATAATACAAATGAAAGTATTTATCATTATAAATGTTACAATGTTTTGTTACACAATCAATGCAGTGATTTTTTATAATATATAATACCTTACAACCCTTATGAAGATAAAAAAAAATATTGAGTAGTCAAATTAATAAAAGTATTACGAATTCTTATCTTTTTTTACAAATACGCCAAAAGAAATACTCTTTTGAATACATTTTATAAACAGACGTTACAAGTTCTAAATTATTTAGTTAAAACCAATAGATAAAAGTAATTAACACAAATGTTTTTACATTTACACAATATTTAACATTGTATCTTGCTAAATACTTTTATCTATATTTACAAATGAAATATAACATCTATGAATACATCAGTATACACTTAAGAAAGGTATATTTGTTGTTATTTTAATAAAAAATAGTTTACCAACCAACCAACCAACCAAATAGAGTTTAACATCGTTGCACGGTAAATACTTTTATCTAATATTTATAAATGCGCCAAAAGAGATGTAACTTCAAAGACAACATAATTTGTTTTATAATTAAATATTTGTTCACAATTTCATTGCATTAAGTATGGATATGAAAAAACATGTGTGCCAGCTCAATAAAACTGGTGTTTCTAGTGTCAGCACTTAAATGTTATCGTATTTTAAGTACATAAATAATATATAATTATCCAATTGTATTTATAGATATGAAAGAGACACGATTGGACGCATTTCAACATAAGTAGTGTACCTCTAACACATAGGTGACGAAATATATGTAGCTATTCACTGTCCTTTAATATAACTCAATGTACATGTGTACCTGTTGCAGAAATTACCTGTTATTTGTATAAAAAAAGGGGCCTAAATGATCATTTTTAATACAGTAGAACCTCTGTAAAATGAATTTCAAGAAAACTCCAAAAATACGAGTTAAGTTCTAGTTCTTTTGTATTATTAGTATTTTTTTATAAAACAAAGCGACACCCTTATCCTATTTTGTAAAATGACATCTATATTCGAGATAGAAGATTCAAAGTATTTTTTCGAATTCTAAAGGGGAAAATTAGGACTACTGAATTATGAGTTATAGATAACAAATATAACTGAATTTGTTTACAGGGACTCTCCTAATTATTTCGAGTTATAAAGAGAAAATAAGTACTGATTTTCGTTATTGGGACTCCTTGATTATTTCGAGTTATGGATTACAAATACGGCTGAATTTGTTTATAGGGATTCTCCTAATTATTTCGAGTTATAAAGAGCAAATCAGTACTGAATTTGGTTATTGGAACTCCTTGAATATTTCGAGTTACATATAACAAATACAACTGAATTTTTTCGAGTTATATAATGAGAAATAAGTACTGAATTTTTGTATGGGAACTCACTAAGTATTTCGAGTTATACAAGCAAAATAACTACTAAATTTGCTTATAGTGATTTATTAGTTTATTTTGAGTTATAAAGGTCAAATAGGTACTGAATTTGCTTATAGCAACTCATTGATTGTTACGAGTTATAGAGTGAAAATAACTGAATTTGGTTATAAGTAAAAGTAAGCAAGAAGCAGCCCATTAACGTCCCACTGCTGGGGACAGGCCTCCTCACTCCTAGGAGCGAGGGTTTATTTGCTTATAGTAACTCAAGTTCGCTTATAGTTAACTCACTCATTGTTTCGAGTTATAAAGGCAAAACGAGTAAAGAATTAGCTTATAGGGACTTACTAATTATTTCGAGTTAAAAAGGGAAAATAAATCTTGAATTTGGTTATTAAGACTCATTATTTATTTCGAGTTATAAAGGGAGAATAATTATTGTCTTCGTTTATGGGGATTTGTTAATCATTCAGTTATAAGGGGTAGATAAATACTTGAGATTTTTTATAAGGACTCGATATTAAATTTAAGTTATAGATTGGAAAATAAATAATATACTTATAGGGACTCACTAAATAGTTCGAGTTACAGAAGTAAAATAACAGTTGAATTTGCTTATAGGGGACCTACTATTTCAAGTTATAGAGTTCAGATTAGAAGGTTTTGGAGGAACAACATTAGGTTTTCGATTTAAAGAGGTTCTACTGTATTTACCTAATTACTATATATTGTGTGTCATGTATCATATTTAATACACTAATTATCAGTTTTGAGATAAGTTGATTTCCTTCACTAATCGCTGTGGCCTCTAAAATATTTTTAATAGTTGTCCTAATAAAATAAAAATATTAAATAAAATTTATCCTTCGAGATTCTATTGGAAAAATTAGTTTTCCCGTGTGAAAAATCATTGGAAGAACGTGACTACATGTTGTATGTCTTTATATTGGTATATAAAATAGAAGTTGTATTGAAAAAAAAAACTTAAAAGCTACTTAAGCATAGTAAATCGATTAAACCTATTTTTATTTTTGTAAGTATTAACTGCGTAAGTTTAATTTGTAATGTTTGCTAAATGGTTATAACTTGAAAATTACGGTACATTTTAGAAACAAACTCACTTAAAAGTAACTTTTATCAAATCGAATATCCGAAATATTTTTAATTCAAGTAAACTTTAACAAGCCCCGTTTTAATCCTCAAATCTGTTCGTTGGAAATTAATCTACCAAAGGTGACGTTTGACGGCCTCGCTGGCGCAGTGGTGCGAGTATTCGCTTTGCTAGCGGAGGTCCCGGGTTCGATCCCCGGTAGGACGAATTTAGGAAATTGTATTTTCTAATTTGTCTGAGTCTGGACTGGTGGGAGGCTTCGGCCGTGGCTAGTTACCACCCTACCAGCAAAAACGTACCGCCAAACAAAGAGATTTGTGTTCCGGTACGATGCTGTGTAGAAACCGTAAGGGGTATATCGCCTCTTAACAGATCAGCGCGCTTCCATCTTAGACTGTATCATCACTTACCATCAGGTGAGATCACAGTCAAGCGCTAATCTGTCAGCAAGAAAAAAAAAAAAAGGTATGGAAAATTGATTCAATCGAGAAGACACCCAATTTCGATTACATTAGCTCCACTGGATTCAAATCCAATTGTGTTATTGAAATATACTTCGACTGTTATACGGGGACCGTTTTCGGAAACGAAGACTTCTTTGATGATGGAACGGGAAAAAAACGATGCTGATTAAAAAAAACCAGCAATGAAACACAAAATCAGCTGACGCTCGGTTCAACGAACGGATTTTTTAGTAAAGTATTTTTCATTTAGCTGTACTAATATCATGGAATGTAAATAAAGCTAATAAAACGATTTAAAAATATAATTTTTTTTTAAATCAGGATCGATTTTTTTCCGTCCTATCATCAAAGGTGTCATAAGTACTATTATTATTTACATTTATTACTCTCTCTTTCTATTTTCACTAATTTGATGTCTGCCTGTCACCTTCCGTTCGTCTCGCCTGATCACACTGCGTAACGCTCTCGTCACCAGATTACTCCCCTAAGGAACCTTACTACCCTCACATGAATATATACAGGGTTGTAGTAATTCGACGTATTCCAATTAGGAGATGATAGCTCCTTAATTACGTATAACCCTGTATATTATATACAGTGTTATACATTATTATCTAATATATAAGATTATTGTGTCAAAGTTTAGAGTTTCTTCTTCTCCGAAACGGCTTGACCGGTTTTGATGAAATGTTTTATGTATATTAAATGTTAAGGCTGGTTCACCACAAAAGCTTTTTATGTTTTGGACAATTTTTTTTTCTGGCAAAGCAACAATTGCTGGGTCCTCTAGTATAACAATATATACAGGTTACGTATAACCCTGGATATTATATACAAATTATATAATAGCCTATTTGAGTCGATCGATATTTCTAGTGTCATTCGACTTTAATTTAATGTAAGTATGAAGAGCTGTTCATAAAACTTTCCATATAAGGCTTTGATGATAAAACTGTGTTGTTTCTAAAATTTACCGTCTTAATAGTTTATTTTGTATGAATGTAATGAGAACATGGTGTCATGATCTCGTACTGCGCTCGTGCATTGACAAATAGACTGATGAATACTTTAAGCGTGTACTGAAGGCATGGTGAAATGACGCTTTTGATGGACAAGTTTAATAACATTTTGTTTTGTATTTAGATATATTTTTGTTTGTCTTAATCTAATTTTATTTTAAAAACTGTTACAAAACGAAATTTAAGGGTAGTTGGGTTAATTTAACAGAAGGGTTATAAACACTTGAAAATTGACAGTTATGTTTTGCTGTGAAACACCTTAGAGTACCAAAATATAGAAAAAAATTTAATTACAAAATCTTAAAAGTACATATATCTATAGATATATTTTATATACCTTTATTTAAAAAATATAAAGTTAATATTACATATTTGTATAAAAGAGACTAATTAACCATATAAAGAGAAAATTGAAAATTATATGAGAAGTTATGGTAAAACAAAATAAAGTTTTTGAAGTAATTTTTTTTCAAGGAATGATAGAAAACGTACTAATATATTTTGTATGTTTAATATTCAAAGTAAAAAAAAAATGTATGAATAAGATCACAAAAATATTAAACTTATAAATAGATCAGTTTTATTAATCTTCATACAGTACACCTATTATTTGTACATTATTTCCTAACAAACTCACTACACTTTTTTTCTTATAAATAGTGGTATTATTTATTGTTATGATAGCACAGCAGTAAGAATTATTGAAGTATAATTTACAATTTTCAATAAAACTTATACAAGTATAAATCTGCTAACCCGCAGTGGAACGTCTTAGTGGGTCTAGGCAACAAGATCCTACCTTCCATGACCCAGGACGCCTTCAACAATGGGACGTTGCTACTTACCTTTTTTTTACTCATATGTCATTGTTCCATCAAAAGTGACCACTCACCAGTCTATGAAACGCTTATTTGAATTTGGCGCGTTATCGCGGTTCATTACGCTTTCATTATTTTATAGTTATTGTACCAGTGACTTGGTATTTTACAACAAGATGTTGTACTATTGTATCGGATATATAATTTCTGTATGTTTTCGATGTAAGTAAAAGCAAAGTTTGATTTCTTAGGAAAGAATTCGAGAGGTTAAAAAAAAGGAATAAAGATAAATTATTTCTTAAAAAAAAACAATGTGTTTTATTTTCTTAGATCCCTAGAAGTACATTCACTTAAATAATAATTTAAAAAATGTTTATGACGCTTTAGAAGTGAAAATTTTCTGAACTTTCCAGAAATACGTGATTATTTAAAGTGTCCTTTGGGTTAATCACGTATTTATTAAACTTCTGGAGGAAATTTGGGAGTATTTTGCTTTGAGAGAATAGTGACACAATTCACAAAAATTTCCGTAAGATAAGCTTTTTAAAGACAATGATATGAAAAAAATAGTGGCACAATATCAACTCACAAAATATTTTTATAATAAAACAAGGATAATCCCGCTTTTAACTTTGTGTTCATAAATGAAAAGATTTTTTGTTCTAATGACTAATTTTAGATTTACGGGTTACTATATGTTCGTTTTCCAGTGTCGATATAATGAGTCACGGACAAATTATAATCCCATTCAAAACAAAACTATTCATATAACGAATACACCAGTGTTTTACTTAAATAAACCTGATTCTGTGTTACCAACACGAGAGTAACGTTTCACTTTCATTTACTATTTGTATAGAAAAATGTGTGCAATAAAATTTTCACTTCAATAAGTCTATGAATTATAAAGTATATTTGACTAGGAACAAAAAAATTTTAGGTTAATGATAAACTTACATTATTCTATTCAAGTTATTCAACTACCAAATGGTACAAAGCTGCGAGAGCAAGAACGACATATTTGCCAAAATATCTTGAAGAAACTATTAAGGAAATATTGATGAAAGAGTTGTTTGTATCTATAAATTTGCTAGTTTTCAGAAGGTCGTAGATGTAAAAGCAATTATTTCACAAAATTTTAGTAACGCCGTTGTTGCTCTCGCAGGTACATTAAAAAAAATCCATAAAATCAATAAATAATTTGAGATCGTCATGTTAAGTTCAAACCGAATACCTTATAAGATCTACCGACAAGTATATATGTCAGTTTATAGAAGGAGAGGGGGAGTTGGTGGGGGCAAGTTATGTATATCATTTAATGCTTTATAAATCACGAATGGCTGGGAAAATTTTTGTTAATCCATAAATCAATTTAGCCATATTTGGCTACACTATGACTGCACTAGTAATTAACATACAGGTTAAAAATCTGTCTAGATATATTGAAAAGACTATCGTGCAAATAAAGTAAAAACGTCCCTTTATCGCTGCTTTAATTCAACAATAACACATCTGAGATATATTTGGTTGTGAACGATAATTGTAAAAAAATTTTTTTTTTTTAATTGCATTCGAAACCAATATAACTCCTTACATTTAATTTACAAGATTAGATATTATTGACCCCAAAGTAGCTAATTTCCGTCGTCAAGTAGCCATTTCTTGTACTATTGAGTAAAATACCATAGATTTTTCTCTCTTTCAATACTTACAATTAATATTCTTACTTTATAATTATTTTATCTACATTATGTTTCGACTGTATAAACCTATCAGTGATATTTATATTGTTTCTTGTCCTGTACCTTTCTTTCTGTATCTATGAATCTATATATAAACGTTGTTAGCTTATCTAATAAATAAATAAATTTTAACCACAGATTATGTTGATTTATATTTACAATTGCATTTAGTTTGTTACAAATATCACTTTATTGTTTGTATAAAAAGTTTTTATTAATGGATATAAATATACATTTTGCAGGGGAATAGATTTAATTTATAATATGTGGCCTGTAAGATATCACTTCTAGTGATAGGACCGCCTTTTCGCAATAATAATTACGTTTTAAGAATGTAATTTGTATTATAAGATCCTTGACTAGATCTACTGCGGAATAAATGTCTTTAAGGAACAAACATTGACAACAAGACTACAATGACATATTTCGTGATGTGTCAATCTTGTACTAAAGCAGGGATATGTATAAAACTAAAGTACTTGCGAAAATTTTCGATTCGAACTACACATTTGATAAAATAGTTAAATTCAGAAAAAAATGGTAACTTAACATTAATATTGAAGGTACATATAAAATTGCGTACAATTTTCACATAAATAAATCTTAAAAAGTAAATTAAATACAATGGGTAGTCCAATACTGATTAGTAAAAGTATTAAAAAACATTGGAAATTAATGTCAAAAGCGATTTTTTGTGTTAAATTGTAAAATAAAACACGCGTTTCTTTGGCTATTTAGTGTTACAGCTTAAAAAAAGGTACGAGAAAGTTAGTTTTTTTTGGCAAGACATATTAAATTGCTATAAAAATATTTGGTCTTTCTATCAATAAAATCTAAAAGTACTGGATAAATTAAAAATAATAATATAAAATAATTTATAAAAAGTTCTTAGACAACTAAATGCGATGGTTAAATTACGTTAAACTCTAAATTTATTGTCATTTTCACATACTTAGAACGACTACTCCTTAACAAAGGAATTTAATATTTACATATGAAAAAATGTCTAGAATATTGGTCTTTCTTCAAAAAGAGATTTTTTGGATTCATATAAGATCAAACAGTGAATTTCAAGATATTTTATCTGTCTCTTTTTGACAAAAGTATAAAAAGATTTTGAAAAAAAAAAATTCTTAGAGATAAAAAGATGAAGCTATATTTTGTCACAAAATTTCAACGAAAATGTGAAAATTGCTTATCAACCTTAAAAATTATTTTACTTTGTATATAATTATATACAGGGTTATTTCTTTTTAATAAATTTGCGGGTAAATAAAATTAGTTCATATCTTCAGGCTGAAATTGTCTTTCGCTTTCGTTAAAGAATATCTGCATGGAATTGTATAAGAGATTCAAATAATTATGCCTTTTAGAAGCTATGTCATCGTAATTAAATTTTTTTTATCTAAATCAAAGCTCCCTAATAGATATAGAATAATCCTACTTTATTCTACAATTATTATAGAATATCTTCTATAGCACATTTGTAATTCTTCCAAAGGTATACAATAAAAATCACCTTGTATATAATTATATTCAGGGTTATTTTTTATAAATATGCGGGTGCATAAAATTAGTCTTCTTTCTCCTTCGTTAAAAGAATGACTGTATAAGAGACACAAGCTTGACATGCGGCGGTCTTTTAGGGGCCATAATAATGTCACCGTAAATTAAAGTTTTAAAAAAATCTATAAATCATAGCCTCCCAGAAGATAAAAGCTTATATGGGAACGACATTTTGGAAGACACGCAGATAGATAAATCTTACTTCATTGAACAATTATTGTAGAATATCTTTTATAGCAATGATTTTGTTAGGCCCTACCTAGACATTAAAAATCACCTTGTATATAAATATATTCAGGCCAAAGTTGTATTTCGCCTTTGTTAAAGAATATCAGCATATATTTGTATAAGAGATGCAATCCTAACAAGCAGCGATCTTTTAGAAGCCATGAAAAAGACATTAGAAATTTGTAATAATATATAAAAATTTATATATAGCCTTCCCGTATATAAAAGCTTATATGGAAGACACGCAAATAGAGAAATCCTATTTTGTTGAACAATGATTATAGAATATCAAATAGAACAATAGCTTTGTATTGACATGCATACATACATAGCATCATGCCTCTTTCCCATAGGGTTACGCAGAGACAACGTCCTTCCACTTGCCACGATCCTTGCATATCTCTTTCGCTTCATTCATTCTCAATAAACCTTTCGTACAAGTTCGTCGGTTTAGAGTACTCTTGACCTGGCCGTTATTTAAAATGTCCTGGATTTGGTCCAGGAATGTTCGCCTTGGTCTTCCCCTTCCAACTTTCGCATTCACTCTTGATTCATAAATCCTTTTTGTCAGTCTCCTTTCATTCATTCTCTTTACATGCCCAAACCATCTAAGCATAACTTTCTCAATTTTAGTCACTACATCTTCTTATATACCACAACGTTCTCTTTTCACCCTATTTCTTACTGTGTCACTCAGTTTTAATCCACTCATACTTCTCAACGCTCTAATCTCTACCGCATTTATTTTACTTTTGTACTTATTCTGCCATAGCCAACTTTCACCACCATACATAAGTATTGGCACCGGCACTCTTGCATGCACAGCCAGTCTGGCCCTTTGAGACACCATCTGGCTATTCATAAAGGCGCGCAGGGCACCATTTACCATATTCCTTGCATTCACTCCTTTCAATATTACTTTCACATGTTCCATCTTTTGTAAATTTAGATCCCAAGTATACAAATTGTTTCACCTCTTTGTATTTGGTGCTCGATATTTAAAAATCACCTTGTATATAAATATATACAGGATTAATTTATGCAAGTTAGTCTATGTCTTCAGGCCGAAGTTGTCTTTCGCCTTCGTTAAAGAATATCTGCATAGATTTGTATAAGAGATGTAGTCCTAACATGCGGCGGTCTTTTAGAGGCCATGACGCTACGACACCGTAATAATTACCCGATTTTAAATTTTTTAAGTTTTGTATTCCGATTACATCAATCATGGCCGCCTCGTAGGTAAAGGCTTCTGCGGGAATAACATTTTGGAAGACGTGTAGACAAATAACTCCCACATTATCGGACCAAATGTCTAGAATGTGTTGTATTTTTTTGTCACTAGATGTTTTGAAGTTGCTCTTCCAAAGTGTAAGTGCTTGATAAAGATGTGAATAGGGTCTTGAGCGTTTACCTGTGAAAGGAAATAACATATATAAGGGATACATGTACTTTTTTATTACAAGTAAAAGTTATTAAATCATTTATTTTATTTTGCTTTTAACAATAATTTCCATTTTGCATTAATTTTTATTTTGACATTCTTACTTTTATTATAATTTGGATTTCGACATATAATTAAAAACCAAATTTAATTCGATTTTATCTGTACATTTTACTTTATTTATTTATTTAAATTATTTAAATGAAAATATGACAATTTACTGGGTGAGCGAATATAGTTCAAATCGAATCGAACCGAATATCAGCAAACGAATCGAATAATTCGAATTTTGGAAATTCCACGAATAAAAAAATCGAATAATTCTCGAATTAATGAAATATCTCTTGATTTACAATTGTTCTATTTAATTAATTTAGATTGTGTATCGAAATATTCGACTTAAGAATACGTTTCGTTATTAAATCAATTACTTTCATCTCTGTCGGTGCCAATATTAATAAGGAAGAGATTCCGAAAAACATTTGCTGGGAGTCATTTTCTTCGGATATATCTACAATTTGCAATTTATTATGCAACAAAGTAGTCGAAAGAACGACAGATTATAGACTTAAATTTATATTTGAATATTGAACATATGAAATCCTAAATTGAAAATACTCGAAAATCCACTAATAATTTAATAGTTTACGCATAATTCGAAAAAAAATCGATTTTTTCGATTCGAGTTTCGAATATTAACATTTGATTAGGAACGAATAATTTGTAAGTTCGAATTGTTCGCACACCCCTGCAATTTAAACAAATTAGGTGTTTTTTATTTCTTTTACAATAAGTCTTTAATAAGTAATAAGCTGTAGAAAAGATCTCTTACCTTTACCAACATAAAATATAGAGTTGACAAAGGTAGTCCAAGAATCCAAAGGTTGCATTTTAGAAGATTTTGCTGGAAGGTTGTTTGTTTGTCTCGGATCCAGAAGCAAGTAGGTAAAAGAGGTTTTAAGGTTTCCTTCTCTCCATTTCTTGGTAGGGTTTGTAAAGTCAGCTTTTGCTTTATCCTCTAGTACTAAGTAGGCAGAAGGATCACGTAGCCAGTCGTCGTTTCGGAGTGACTTCTCTAACTCTACACTATAAGCTATAAAGAAAAAAGGTTTTTATTTTTATTGAGGCTACTAGAAACTAAAAAACTTTTACTCATATGCTTGATTTCACCAACCTCGCTTTAATTTTATGTGTCCTCTAAGTACATTTAGGGGCCAGTTAGGGTATTTTTTCTAAAGCAAGGTGTCCCCTAACGGTATGACGCCTTAGGAAATGTTGGTGAAATCGGTTGATGATAACTCAAAGCCTAATTAGATTTATAACTCCTTATGTATTTTTGGAATAAAATCTGGGTAATGACTGCCTCATTGGTCTAGTGGTTAGCACTTTCGCCTACAGACATGAGGTCCTGGGTTCAAGTCCCGGGTCGGGCCAATTCCAAATCGATGTTGTGTTTTTTCTTAAGATTTCCTTAATATTTGCCCGAAGTTGTGAAAAATTTGGCGGTGTGAACCACCTCCGTGCCTCGGAGAGCACGTTAAGCCATCGGTCCTGCGCCTGATCTCTTTCCGGTCGTGTCGGATTACCGCCACGTCGGATTATGAGAGTGAAGGAATAGAGAGTATACTAGTGTACTATGCCTGCCAATCCGTAGTGGAGCAGCGTGGTGGGTATAGACCCACCACGCTGCTCTAAAAACCCTCTCTCATATCAGTGAGGAGGCCTGTGCCCAGCAGTGGGATGTTAATGGGCTGCTACTTTCCTTAACTTTTTATCTGGGTAATTGAGTTTGTGTTATTTCAAAAGACAAATAAATTTTATAATATTTAATAAGACGATAAGATAAAAGCATTTTCACAAAATGAATGGCGTTACTTTTTGAAGTAAAACTTCTTTAGGCGCATGAGTGTACATTTTTAACGTCGTTATAGCGTCACGAAGATATGCAGCATTTTTCATGCTAATTTGTTTGAAGGTTGGGTAGTTTTAATATTTACAAATAATAATTTAGCTTACTATTTAGATTAAAATATTTTATAAATTCCCTTTTCTAAATTTAAAATTCAAAAACAAATATAAATATAAACAAGACTCAAGAATTAATTTGCTAAAGAAGTTTGACTTTTGACATTTGTATTTTGTACGCTTGCACTTTTTTAAGTACAAGTACCTCTTTTTTTTCACGAAAATAAAAAAAATATATAAAAAGATTCGTTTATCAAAAAATTCTTATACGTGCGTCTTCTACTTCTACGTGACCCTGGCGAAGTAAATTGTGTCAGTCTGGCACAAGAAAACCCCATAACTCCAAGCAATAATAATTATTTTTTTACTATCACGCTTTATTAAATCGTTACTCATGTTCTTTTTAATTTAATAAAAACAAACAAATCATCATTTTTTTGTCCACAATCTTAATACATAAAAAATCTTATGAAATTATTATATACTTTTTATCCAAGAAGTTAACCAACACCAGTATTTCTATATAAATCTGTACAGACATTTAAAATACTTTAGTAGTTCTAATAGTAAATTTAAGAAAGCTAAAAGTAAATCAATAACACTAATAAAGTACATGATAACTTTGAAAAGTAATAATACCCATGTAGGGGTATTGAATAAAGTGTATAAGTAATTAATGATAAATAATAACCTTGTATAAAATGATGAATTTGATATAAATATTCAGTGTTAAGAGTTCTCAATTTCACTGCTTTAAATATCATTATAAAATTAATATAAATATGTAAAAGTAAAAATAAAAATAACTCAAAAATGGCATATGTCATAGTCAGTATTGAGGTCCTCAAATTTTTTTTATCCCATCACCTTGGTATTATTGATAAATGAGATCCTAACTTTTAAAATTAAGAAATATGTTTGCGTTAATCTATATACAACATTTAGTTTAAAAAATAATAGTTGTAAAATTTTATTAACATCAAGAGTCATCCATTAAAAGTGAAAAATAAATGAATTTGACTTCACTAGGTGAAAAAAGGTATTTTATTAACGCTTGCATATGTCATCAAAATGTATAATGTATGTTTTTCAAGCTTAAATAAAAAATAAGCAAACTTTCATGTATATATTATTTGTAGAATTGTTAGAAACAAGAAAGTACTTACTTTTGCAGTGGCGTTGATTTAATTTCTGATCATTGTTAGTCTTGTTATCCTTTTTCAGATTGTGGAGTTTTTTCAAGTATAATGTTTTGTTGTTATCTTGTATAGGGCCTGGTTGAAAGCCTAAGCGCATGAGTTCAGCTCTTAGAGTTTTCAGATCATAATCTATTGAAGATGGAAGGGATGAAGCCATGGAAATGACTGTAAGATCAGGGGTTGAATCAGCTGCTTCGTCAATTGGTAGCCTGGAAAATAAGGTAAGAAAAGGTAGGTAAGTTTTGTTATTAACTAATCCCACTAAATGTATCCTAACAACTGATCCTACTGCTGAGAACAGGCCCTCTTACACATAGGAGAGAGGGTTTTTATAACACATAGATTTATAACATACATAGATTTACAATTTATAACTTATTTAAGCGAACCTATAAGGGAACAGCTTTTATGGGTTGACTTAAAACGCTCCAGAATGACTACCAGGGTATAAAGGCTTCCTTAGGATGTAAAGCACAATAATGGATTGGAAAGAACAATCGAGCATGATTTTTTTATAAAACATAATATGGTGCCTGACTAACATTCAAATCCACAACTTTATTATGAGTTTCAAAATATATATAATAACATTTATGCATAAAAGACTTTATATATTCAAGAGTAAAACCATAGTTTTTGCAAAACAGTGTTTCAAAGGTAAATTATTAATTACAGTAATTTTACTGACTGTATATATTTTTAAACACCATATACGAATAGCTATAAGATTAAAAAGTTAAGTTTGTTGTGGGTTCTTCTCGGATCAGGGCGCGAAGGAACCCTCGTAACTTTAGATTTTAAGTCGTTCTTGAGTACCATCATCAACCATACATTAGAATTAGAGTGTGGAAAAAAATATATTATATGACGGTTGAAAAGTGCTGTAATATCTTTACTTGAATAAAGATATTTTGATTGGATTTGATTTGAAAAAAAAAAACAACGATGAACTAGGTTAATAAATGGATGATATAATCATCGAAATATCAAAACCGTTTAAGTATATTAACTTAGATAACATCGACTTGTAAAAACTATTGGAAATAAAATTAGTTTTGATATAGCGTGATTTACTATAAATAAACTTTCCTATTTGCAAAATTAAGTAAGTAGATGTCAATAATTCTACTTTAATTACCTCATCTCAACACAATTGTTACACGAAAACAATAAATTACTTTGTTTTTAATTATTCACTAAAGTCATGTGAGGTAAAACACAACACGATATTCCCCTCGAATACACAAACTATAAGTGAATCTGAATATTAAATTTGCAAGTCATATTCCCTGATAAAACGCTAATGATAAGGCGGGTTTTATCACACACGTTTAAAGCTAAAATGGCATTTTGTGGGAAAACCGTACGTTGATTATATGAAACGAATAAAACGTAAATTACAGTTTCTAGGAAGTAGCTCTTTTCAGGGAAATAAACTGGGAAACAAGCGTAATCTTCACTTAAACTGGTGCTAAGTCCAGTGAATCAGACATGGGTTAAATTGTGGAAAAACTCCACCAAATTTGTGAATCACATATGTCCAAATGAGTGGCCTAATATCAGGTAACTTGAAAAAGTTCATAAGCATGAAGAGAACAATAATGATATGACAAAAAAATTGTTTGTTTTTACAATTATTAAAGCTTAATATGTGCCTCATTCGAAAGCTCAAAGTCACACAGCGTGCGATGAAGAGGGACATGCTTGGAGTTTTTCTACAAGATCAAATCAGAAATGAGGAGATCCGGAGAAGAACTAAAGTCACCGACATAGCCCAAAGAATCACGAAGCTGAAGTGGCAATGGGTGGGGCACATAGTTCGACGAACCGATGGACTTTGGGACCCGAATGTGCTGGAATGGCGACCCCCCCAAAATGTGGCCCGACGACATGAGGAGGGTCACCGTTAGCCGCTGGAGCCAGGCACAACATCGGACGCATTGAGCATCATTAGGTGAAACCTATATCCAGCAGTGGACGTCCATCGATTGAAGTGAGTGAGAAAGGAAAGTCACTCATATGGTGAGAGGGAACTTATTAAGTGAATCTCATTGTTCATAGACATCTCCAGGATGATTTTGTGGATGTATTATGATTTTCGGTGAAGGAAGATCAAATCAAATATTCTTTATACAAGCATTTACAACACAATTCCTTCTGTGAGAACGCCATGTCACAGAAGGAAGAGACTGGGGGTCAGTTGATGAGCGGTTATGATAGTTGATGAGCGGGATCCCAGAATGTTCCTATCGAACCACTGGTACAGCGAGTATCCTACTCCTCGACGAAAGCATAATCTGTAGCTGAACTGCGTAAATGCTATTTCCAGGGGAAAAAAGGCCTTTACAACACTTTTGTATTGTCAAATAATGATTTTGTCATATTATAACGCAATACACTACTGATATACGACATAAAAATCCAAACTTATGATGTTCCTTCCGCTCTATTCTGAGAAGAATCTGTTTATAACGTCATTATTACTATAAAATTTCAATTTGATTGTAAAATTGCGTCTTTTTTGACTGAGATAAAGTGGAAGGCGAAGAACTGAATCACGTAAAGTTATTTTCGTACTCATAGAGGATAGACTTGAGAGGATCAGTGGAGCTGCAAATACATTGCTGATTAAAAAGGATAAGATGTTTTAATCAGTCGTTTCCTTTCTCTAATACCCTCACTCATGCAACGAAACAAAGCAACTTTGTATTGCTGCTTCAAGCTATTATTCTACGAGGATTGGAAGAGGAGGGTTGTATCTAGACAAGTCAGCACAATATTGAGCAGACTGGCTGCTTAAACAGAATGTTTAATTAAAAACGTCCATTTATTATTGTTTGGGGCTTAGATTTTTATCGCCACTACCATAAATAACACTATTTCTGTTTGTGTGTTAGTGTGTGAGAGAGAGATGTTTGAGTAATCATATATTAATTTTATCAAATACTTACACAATTGGCGAAACAAGCAGTCTCTTCTCAATAAGTACGACGTCTTCATCTTTATCTTCGTATTTATATTCTTCTTGCACATTAGCCAACACAATGCTTCCAGAGAAACTGCTGCTAACACCACTACTAGCTGATGATCTCCTAGTGTTCCCAGGTTTGACTTCCGTGCTATCACTACTGCATGTAGAGAGCCACTCGTTTGTCCTATTCTGAACCACTGCTAATGCCTTATCCAAGTCAACTCTAGATTCTTCTGTTAACAGTGAACTTCTGTCAATAGCCAACTTATTCAATTCGGAACAAAGCAACACGTCCTTACATTTCTTTAAGCTACACTTAGAATTGTAATTCTTGTGTACAATACTGTTCGGTGAACCGGGTAGAGAGAAATTTTCATAGACGCTTTCTCTCCGTCGAAATTCTTGTGTAAACCTTGGGTTAAAGTCAACTGTTTGCTCCAAAGGTCGTATTCCACTTATGTCAATTTCATTGCCTCTACCGGAAAGGCACGTCTTAAACGTTGAATCTGGGTCGTTTTGATCTATGTCACTTGTTAATTCGAGGGTTTTGTTTAACTCGTCATTTTTATATGAGTCAGAATCGTCTTCAGTGAGACAGGTGTCGCCAAGTATAGTTGGATATAATTTGTTGATAACTAAACTATTCCTATCACACCAGTCTCTAATCATATCAGATTTTCTATTAAAAACTACATCGTCTACTTGGTTGTCATCTGGTTCATATTCAGCAGCTATTTGGTCTGTCGTTACTACTAATCGTTCTGTAACCAAATAGTAGTCATAAATTTATTAACTAGAATCTCAGCAGTTGTCCTGTATTTAAGATTTAGGTTAAGACATATTATATGGTATAAACAATTTCATTCGTCTATTAATAATAAATTTAATAAGACTATTCTTTTATAGTAGGAGACTACTTAAGTCCAATTATTGAAAAGATCATCCCTGATCAATATCCAAAAAAAAAATTAAAAGTGCGTGCGTATAAAGTAAAGATGTCAGAAATGAACCAGGTTATTAAATCTTGTTTAAATTTATACAAATTTAATATTTTAGATTTTAGAGACTCATAGGGAGGAAAAAATGAAGATATTTTATGAATCTAATGAATTTCATTGTCATTAAAATATTAAAAGTGTCGACAACTAAAATAAATAATTTATTGAAATCTCAAATGACGAATTGTAAATAAAACTGTCACGTGTTTTTTGTCAATATTAGAAATTGTTAATGAAATTCTGACTGCCTCCTTGGTCTAGTGGTTAGCATGTTCGACTACAGACATGAGGTCCTGGGTTCGAGTCCCGGGTCGGGCCAATCCAAAAATGGATATTGAGTTTTCTATTAAGATTTTATCAATATTTGCCCGAAGTTGAGAAGTTGGCGGTGTGATCCACCCCCGTGCCTCCGAGAGCACGTTAAGCCGTCGGTCTTGCGCCCGATCTCTCTGTCCGGTTGTGTAGGATTCCCGTCACATCGGACTATGAGAGTGAAGGAATAGAGAGTACACTTGTGTACTATGCCTGCCAATCCGCAGTGGAGCACCGTGGTGGGTCTATGCTCTAAAACCCTCGCTCGTCGGAGTGAGGAGGCCTGTGCCCAGCAGTGGGACGTTAATGGGCTGCAACTTACTTTTTCAATTATGTTTAAAAGATAATTTATGAAATAGTATATTAAATGATGAGCAAATTAAAATGCCACATGTTATTTGTAAATATTAAAACTACCTAACCTTCAAACGAATTAGCATAAAAAATGCTGCACTGCTCGTTACGCGTGATTATCTGCACTGCTCGTGACGATAATCACGCGTTTCACTTCAAAATTTAATATTTTCTTTAGATATAATACGAAAAGGGTTATTATGATATTACAAAAGCACATTTAAATGTTATTTATTTGCTTAGGGAAAATACCCAATTCAAAATATATAATCGTACATGTTTGAGTCACTATTTCGTAAATATGGTGCAAACAATGCCTATAAAGATTTAATATAAGCTGTAGAATATAAACAGTACATACTATTGTGTAATCGATTACATTGCAACTTCAAAATTATTGTTATAATGTCACTCATACAAAGATATTGCGAAACAATATTGTAATTAGTTACTGTTTGATATCTTTTATCTCACGGTGTGTAAGGAAAGGCCAAAGTTGCCCGAGAGATGATTAATAAACTCGTTTTTAGTATACCGTAAAATCCCAAGGAAAATATTAAATTTAAATTGTGAAACTAATAAAACAGTAATATCTTTGTACACATATTTTAACATGAAACGCGTCAAAGGCGTGATATATATAACTAGTGAGCTGCCCAGGCCTCGCACGTGTAGTATTCATATAAATTGACTCATCACGATATCTCTGGAACCATAAGGCGTAGAGATTTGAAATTTGGTAGGAATATTCCTTTTGCCTAATAGAGGTCAGCTAAGAACGGATTTTGCGAAATTCCACCCGCAAAGGGGGTTGTGGGGGTGATAATTAAAAGAAATTCAAATTTCACATTTACAAAACTATATCTATTATAGTATGTAAAACTTTTTTTACATAATGGCTTTTTGTATCTGCGAACTTTGTAGTTGGTCTATGATTAGATATCGCTACCCAATCGCCGCTTCGGCGCGGGGGGGGGGGGG
>JACTOM010000922.1:5008243-5043587 GCA_015832385.1 Elymnias hypermnestra | reverse complement strand
GGGGGGGGGGGATAGACGCCACAATGGGTGGGAAAAAAACCACGTGAATAACAATATGGGATAAAGGATAATTAATTGAATTACCGAAAGAATAACAACTCTACACCCGACGTGAAAGGACATTACAAATGGAAACAATCAAAAGTAAATTTTAGGAAATTACACCCTCAAAGGGCAGTGTGTTTCTACATTTTGTCTAAATTAATCAAAAAAACAATCCATGCAGACGAAGTCGCGAGTTTAGCTAGTATATGTATATATAAGAGACATCCAGGTATCTATTGACTTGAAAACGAAGACGGACGATAGTAGTAATGACACCTTTGTTGATAGGTCGAAAAAAAATAGATCCCGATTTTAAAAAAAAATATTATCACCATTTTCCGGCACCGATGAGCTTGTAAAAGAAACTACTAAATTGAGCGAAAGTGCGAGAAACCGCCGCGCCGCATGTGCGTTCGTTGACCCGACCGACCCGGAAGCTGTTTTCGTTTCTTTGTTAGTTTTTTTTTTACTAAAATAATATATTTCTTATGAATCTTACGTTTTATTTAGACGTGCTTACACGAGAGCGCGTAAATAATGCTAATAAAAAATTTTAAAAATATATTTTTTTAATCAGGTTGATTCCCATCCCATTCCCATTATCAAAGGTGTCATTAGTATTATCATCTGTATTAGTTTTCGTATCTGTGTTCGTTGTTTCGTATCGTAGTATCTGTATTCTCCAAACACCTTAATTCACTAGAAAAGTTAAAGAAGTCAACTTTTACAATGCAACAATAATATGTATTTGAATAATGTGTATATACTTTATGTAATATACTCGTACGTAGTTACTGATCACATGGAAATATGGGGAAATCCATCATACGTGGGATTAAATTGTCGAACTTAATTATAAAAAGTCCTCAAAATCAATCCAGTTTAGGAGGTCAATCATTTGCAGTAAAGAAAAAATCTATAAAATAAATCCAGCCGTTTTCAATATTAGAAAATACAAACAGACAGTTAAAAAATCAAAACAATTGTTTTTTTCATTTAAATACCGTGTAAATATTCAAATTGATATATTAAAGAAATCACCTAACACCTTGTATAGAACATAAATAAACTTGCCCAGTCTTTTATATCTGAGTTTTATATGATACTAGCAGATAAAAAAGATTTGGAATGTGGCAGATTTCAGTTTTACGAATGATTTTCGAAATGAAGTTACAGCAGTACTAAATATCTATAGCTCTTACGTTTTGGTGACTATTCAATTTGGTCGGGTTGTGACTATTCAATTGATTTTGAACTTTGTGCAGCGGCAATAAAGTGCAAATTGACTCTTTGACGTTAGGAGCACACCTACATTGCTTAGACAACAGTGAGTATTTGTAATTTATTGTGAACTTTATTAAATGGCAAGACGCTATATTTTAATTAAAAAACGGTGGTATGGGAAACAGAAAAGGGCTGTTTTAGGGTTTTCCCATACAATTATTCGAACTTTTCTCGCTGTAGAACCATCTTTGGACTTCAACGAACATTTAAAAAAAGAATTGTCGAAATTGACCCAGGCGTTGTTGAGTTATGCGCTTACCAACACATTTTGCGATTCATTTTTATATTACAGATGTACAGAACCCTTTCTTAATAAAAGAGTAAGAGTCACGCTTAACTAAATTAATAAAGTGAAACAATTTCGAGAGCAGGTGCAAGTTGTTACGAGTATATCAACTCATAAGAGTTCTTATGCACCTGCAGAAATTGTATGGTATATGACGAATACACCGAGAAAAACCAGCGTTATGTAGCATCTGGATCTCACAGCTGTCTTGATATACTTGAACTGGTATATTTAGAAATATTTATTCTGGGAATGTTTATATGAAAACTAGCTGTTCTCCGCGTGGTTTTCGATCCCGTGATAATATGGAGAAATTACTATTTGTGTAAGTCTACGTTGTGAACGTATGCCAAATTTAAAGACAATTGGGCAAAAAGTTTTATAGATCTCACAGTGTGTATACACTCGGATCAAGTGGGAATATGAGGAAACCTGTTATTAGTGAGAGTCTACGTTACAAAGGGAATATTTATGTCGTGTTTCAAATAAATCGGACGAATAGTTTTGGAGATAAGATGCGTTGATGAGAGATTAATCTTTTTTATATATACTAGCTGAACCCGCGATTTCGTCTGCGTGGAATGTTTTTTAGATTGCATTTTATTAGTATAGACAAATTGTTTTACTAATAAGAAACATACCATGAGGGTGGAATTTTCTAAAATTTACTTTTAATAGATTAAAAAAAATTCTGACCAAGTTTTACATACTATAAAAGATATAGTTTGTAAATGGTTGAATTTTTTTCAACGTGAAAAAAATTGTTTTTTTTTTATTAACACACCTTCAACCGCCCTTCCGGGTGGAATTTCGCAAAATGCGTTCTTAGCTGACCTCTACTCGGTAAAATGAATATTCCTACCAAATTTCAAGTCTCTACGCCTTATGGTTCCAGGGATATCGTGATGAGCCAATATGTTCTCACGGCTGGAACGATTTTGATGAAATTTATTGTATCTTCGGGTAAATTCAAAAATGCTTTAAACAATTCGATCCGATAAATAATAAATTTACCACGATACATCTAGAATATTATAATTTTTTCTGAATTTTTATGATATTTGACTAATTCATTCTAAATGATACGAATTTCACAAACCGTCCTTTTTAATGCACTTCTTTATTTGTAATTTAGACAGATACTCCAATTTTATTTATTATTATAGACGGTAGTATATACAAAAGAACATGCAGACTAGATGCATTATGAGTCAATCTCGGACTATTTTCTAGTGAATAGACACAGTGGCCATGGCACTAAGACTCGAGAGCGGAACGGTCAATGGACTCCGTGACCGAACAAAGCTTTGTTCATACGCTAGTGTAATTTCCTTGGATAATAGAGATGCCTTAGTTGTTCTATATAACGATATATAGGGATGTTACTATGTATAACACTGCATCATGACTATAGTTTAACGTTTTGGACAACTAAAGATAACTTTGGACAGTTAATGGCTAATGTATGTCTATATATTAAACTAACATTTCCTTGTTTACTTGGCATTTGTGACTTTAACTGTAAATATCGTTCGAATCGAATAGAAACGAATATTCGATAACATATTTCGGATAAAATATCGAATAATTTGCGAAATAATGAAATATCTCTGAATTTTCAATTTGTTTATATTTAAATCGTGTATTAAAATATTCGACTTATAATTGTATTTGATAAACAATAACGAATTTTATTATTTTTAAAGAAAAATTTGTAGCAAATTTTGAAATTTTGTATTTTTTAGAATGTATTTGCTATGATATAATTTCTGTTATTCCATTCTAAACTATAATAATTGTTCTATTTGTGTAAATATATTTCATGGTTTGAATTTGGTTTGGTTTTGGTTACAAATTCTAGTAGGTTGCATAAGATTAACAACTCATTTAAGGGTAACTGTATACGTTTCTATAATAAACTCCCACAAGACGTTCTAAAGATGTCAATTAATAAATTCAAAGTCTTTGTTAAAAGAAAGTTGATAGAAAAATCGTATTATAATTTGCAAGAGTACTTAGACGAAAGAAACGCCTGGGAGTGAACGAATTGCTCTAATTTTAATTAAAATATAGTAACCTAATATGATATGATGGTAACAAAAAAAAACTCGACTGAGTTTGTTGTGGATTCTTCTCGATCAGGGCGCAAAGGAACCCTCGTAACTTTAGATTTTAAGCCGTTCTTGAGTACCATCATCAGACGTATATTAGAAGAAATAGAGTGTGGAAAAAATATATAATTTGACGATTCAAAAGTGCTGTAATATGCCTACTTGAATGAAGATATTTTTTATTTGATTTAAATAAAATGTATATACACTGTTAAATTTCAATATTGAACATAAAAAAACCTTGAATTGAAAATTCTCGAAAATTCACAAATAATTTAATAGTTTACGAATAATTCGAATTATTCGAGTTTCGAATCGAATATTAACATTCGATTCGGAACGAATAATTCGTAAAAAGTCTTCGGAAAAAGCGAGTTGTAATTTAAAAATTACTGAAATAATTAATTATAAATTAAAATATATTGTTTCATCGTGTAAGAACATCTAAGAGAATGTTGTTAAACATTATTTTTGCTACATTAATAATTAAGTGTTAATTTAACATGTTTCCTTCAAATTTTTTTAAAGAATACCTCGACGCTACACTGAATATTGTAATAGTTTTTTTAATCCTGAAATATTATTGAAGTGAAACTTTTTTAGGCGTCACGATGTGCAGCGTTTTTGTAGGCTAATTCGTTTGAAGATTCGGTAGTTTTAATATTTATAAATAACATGTGGCAATTAAATTTGCCACTCGTCATTTAAACATTTAATAAACTATTTTTCATAAAATGTGAAATGAAAATATTTGACAAATTCTCTTTTCTAAATTTTAAATTCCAAAACGAAATTATTTGTATTAATTTTCGACACTTTTAATATTTTAAAGACAGTTCAATTGTTAAATTCGTAACATATCTTCCTTTTTCCCGCCCTCTAAGTCTCGGAAATCTAAAGTAAATAAATACAAACAAGATTTTAGAAAAAGAAATTAGTTGGCTAAAGAAGTTTTACTTCCTTCATGTGCACAATGTTTTCTTTACTTTATTCAATAAATTTTACAAGTAATAAGAGGATAGTTTTCAAAACTTCTAATAGGTCCTAATCAAATTCTTATATTTATTTTCTATTATACTAATTATTAATATTGTTTGAGGATTTATAATTTAGCAATGTATTATTTTATTTTCTTTAATTATATCTTGTATTTAATGATACCAAAATGTATCTCCTACCGAACATTTATATGTGATGGGTTTGAACCACATTACAATAATCGCGAAATTTACATATATAACATAAGAATGAAGGGTGATTTTTCTAAAATTTATAATACGATCTTTCTACTGACTTAATATAAAAGCCAATATATAACAGAATGTATATTTTGCAAGGACAATAAACGCATAAATTCGAAGAGTATATAAACTCTACATACCGAAAGAATATCTTTTTAAGATGGGAGGTTATGGTGTACCATTATGAAATGATTAATATCATTATAGGGTTTGAAAAGCCCACTACCTCACGTAGGCAGGTAGAAAGGGTCATCGAAGTATTTAAATTGCCAACAGACAAACAAAACTTATAATTTAACAATTTCCGCTACACCCACAAGAGTCCATAACTTCAGGTCATAAATTAACTCCCACATAAAGTTCTTCAACTAATCATCAAAAATAAAATCAATTTTCGTCATGTATCGCACAACATGACAGTTTTGGAAATAAAATGGAAAGTGTCTGTTTATAATGTGAAATTATTATCCAAAATACATTTTAATTTCATACGACACTTATAAAAAACAAATAAATAAAATCATTATTTTAGGTATTTTTCAAACAAAGTTGGATACAAACAAAAATAATGAAATACTACATTGCTATCACTTTTAATTTCATGTCAAAAGAACATATTGAACTCTGTTGACTGTGTGTTTGTTGGGGTTAATCTCAAAAAGGGCTAAGCTAATTTTGACGAGACTAAATCTAGCAGATTTTTTGTGAAAGAAGGAGTAATAGTCTACTTCTCAATCATGGATTTTATATCTGAATTAGTATATTTAATCGAGTATTAATGTTTACGGACAAATTTTATGTGTTTGTTCTCAATGTCAAAAAGGACATGTAGCATAAACATCTTAATATCATTACATAGAAAGAAACTTTTTAAATTGTTACACAACTTTTTAAAAGATGGGGTTTCAAAATTTTGGGCAAAATAAATTCAATTAATTAACATTTAAAAAATGACAATAACATCAATATACAACATGTTAAAAATTATACCTTTAAACTTAAGTGGATAGAAAACAAAGAATTTTATTATTGATTGAAAATTTGAACCTGACAAATGAAGAATGTGAACTAATAATAGGAATTTTATAAGGTATTTAACATTATAAGGAAAGCTTTAAGTACTGTTTTTCTATGCTACATTTGTATGATGAATTTCAGAATGAGTCACAGTAAAATATCAGATTAAGCTTGTACAGGAATAAATTTTATGTAACCTTTTATTGACAAAGAGAATATTATAAATTTTTTACATATATTATAGATGTTGAAACCAGTTCAATTTGTTTACAATGATCAACAAAATTAGGCAATATTAATGATGAAAAACATAATGAACAATGAAGAACTTGTTATGACTGGGCTTGTGAGGTCGGGGACAACTCATGGTACTACAATAGGGTCTGTTTTAAATATATCAACACATAATCTAATGTTATATTGCTTAGATGGTTTGGGCATGTAGAGAGAATGAATGATAGGAGACTGAAAAAAGATTTAATCAAGAGTGAATGGGAAAGATGTAAGGGGAAGACCAAGGTGAACATTCCTGGACCAAATCCATTTTAAATAAGGGCCAAGTTAAAAATACTATAAACCGACGAACTTATATGAAAGGTTTAATGAGAATGAAAGAAACAAAGGAGATATGCAAGGATCATGGCAAGTGGAAGGACATGGTCTCTGCCTACCCATATGGGTATGAAGCGTGCTGCTATGTATGTATATTGTATAATTATAGAAGAATGAATAAATTTGAAGATGGAGTGGTTGGTGCTGCTATTGATGTATGTGGCGTGTCTAAAAGAAGGAAAGGTAAGAAAGAGAAGAATTTGTGGATGGACAAAAATGTTCAAGCAGCTGTATGTGAAAAGAAGAAAGCTTGGTCCGATTGGTTGGCTACAAAAGCGAACCAACGAATGCAAAAGGCAACGAATGATGACGTAAAAAAGGCAAGAATGGAATACAAAAGGGTGAAAGTAATCGTGAAAGAAGCTGTAAGAAAGAAAAAAGAAGAATACAGTGATATGTATGATAGGAGACTTTCTGATGATTTTCAGTCAAACAAAAAGTTTTTCTGGAAATCAATACAATTTGCCCGAGGGAGATCTACTTCCTCGGAGCTTTGTAAAATCAGAAGTTTAGATGGAAGTTTAATAAAAGGAGAAGAATGGATATTGAAGAGATGGAAGGATCATTTTGAAAGTTTGTTTGAAAGAAATGAAGCAGAGGTAAATATGGCCTCTGCGGATAGCAATGAATGTAAGACAAGTGATAGCGAGATTAGTATGGATGACATCATGAAAGCGATAAAAGGTATGAAATCAGGTAAGGCTGCTGGGTATGACAGAGTGTCAGTCGAGATGCTGAAGGCTGGCCGCGGGATTGTGGTAGCTCAGCTGTACTGCCTTTTCAATATATGCTGGGAGAAAGGTCAAGTCCCAAGAGATTGGAGCAAGGCCGTAATTGTCCCTCTATATAAAGGAAAAGGGTCACAGCAGGAGTGCAAAAATTACCGCGGTATCAGCCTTCTTAGTGTCGTCGGCAAATTGTATGCAAAGATATTAATTGAAAGGGTGATTAATGAAACTGATGGGAAAATATGGGACGTGCAAGCGGGATTTAGAAGAGGAATGGGATGTACGGATCAGGTCTTTTCTTTACGGTGCATAACTGAAAAATGTTTGGCTAAACACCAAAAAGTTTATTGCGCGTTCGTAGATTTAGAAAAGGCCTATGATCGAGTGGTGAGGAATGAGCTGTGGTCAACGTTATCTACGTATGGGGTGAGCGGTTGTCTGATCCAAGCATTGAAGTCTCTCTATGAGGGTTCTAGTGCCTGTGTCAGAATAAACGGAGCGTACACGGAGTGGTTTCCTGTCGAAAGAGGTGTTCGACAGGGATGTGTTGCGTCACCATGGCTGTTCAACCTTTTCATGGATAAATGTTTGACAGATTTAAAAGAAAGTATGTATGGGTTAAGAATGAATGAATTACTCATCAAATGTTTACTCTACGCTGATGATCAAGTAATACTTGCGTCATCCGCTAACGAGCTTCAGGAGATGCTAAATATTATGAATGAAGCTTTGAAAGGGAAAGGAATGAAAGTGAATGTAAACAAAACGAAAGTTATGCTTTTTGAACGAGATGAATCTATGATGAATGGCAATATTTTGATAGATGGGGAACAAGTGGAAGAGGTGAAAGAATTTGTATACTTGGGATCTAAATTTACAAAAGATGGAACATGTGAAAGTGATATCGAAAGGAGAGTGAATGCAGGGAATATGGTAAATGGTGCTCTGCATGCTTTTATGAATAGCCAGATGGTGTCTCAAAGGGCTAGACTGGCAGTGCATGCTGGAGTGTTGGTGCCAACACTTATGTATGGTAGTGAAAGTTGGGTATGGCAGAAGAATCACAAAAGTAAAATAAATGCGGTAGAGATGAGAGCGTTGAGAAGCATGAGTGGATTAAAACTGAGTGACAGAGTAAGAAATAGTGTGATAAGAGAACGTTGTGGTATAAAAGAAGACGTAGTGACTAAAATTGAGAAAGGTATGCTTAGATGGTTTGGGCATGTAGAGAGAATGAATGAAAGGAGACTGACAAAAAGGATTTATGAGTCAAGAGTGAATGCGAAAGTTGGAAGGGGAAGACCGAGGCGAACGTTCCTGGACCAAATCCAGGACATTTTAAATAACGGCCAGGTCAAGAGTACTCTAAACCGACGAACTTGTATGAAAGGTTTAATGAGAATGAAAGAAGCGAAGGAGATATGCAAGGATCGTGGCAAGTGGAAGGATGTTGTCTCTGCCTACCCCTATGGGAATGAGGCATGATGTTATGTATGTATATATGTATGTATGTATAGAAGTAATATAATTTTTAAAATGATTTTTTTACAGTTGGCTGCAGAAAGTTAAGTACAATTGTCAGGGCAACCAAAGACAATATGTCAGCATCCATGGCTTTCATCAGCTAACAGTGTAGCATTTATAATCATAGTCATTAACGCAAATTTCAAATCTCACTTGTATTATGGTTATGAAATCATTTATAAACTCCTAAGTGATTTTACATGAATTTCTTAAATTGAAAAAGAAATGTTTAAAAGTTTTATGTGAGCTCTCAGTATACTATATACAATTAAATGTAATTGAACTATTATTTAAAATAAAACCATTAACATTAAATATCATCCACAGATTTAAAAAAATTACATGTTAACATTCAGTATTATTTTATTTTATATAGATTATAGATTATAGATTATAGAGGCCAAAATAAAAGTCGAAATACAATCGCAACACAAACTTTTAGATTTAATAATTGGAAGGATATTATGCAAATTGTAAAAGTGACTTAACCTTGTGCAGCTTTATATTGCACAATTTTTTCTTAGAAATATTAAGCAATTCATTCATTACACTTTATCTGCATTATTTGTATTATGGTATAGTGTGAAATTCTTTAAGAATACTGTTTTCATTAATATCTTATATTTCATTGTTTGTATAAGCTCATTAAAGAGGTCTAGCGTCTCTTAGGAAATATATACTGTTTTTAGATTTACATTGATACATATTTTTTTAACAGTACTTATAACATGTAATATTAAAGATGTTAAAGTTAGTTTCTATTTTACCTAGCAATAACTTCCTAAACTACATACATACATAGCATCACACCTCATACCCCTAGAGGTCAGCAGAGATCACTTGCCACAATTCTTGCATATCTCTTACGCATCTTTCATTCTCATTAAGCCTTTCATAAAAGTTTGTTGGTTTAGAGTACTCTTGACCTGACCTAAAATGTTCTGGATTTGTCCAGGAAAGTTTACCTTAGCTTTCCTCTTCCAATTTTCCCATTTACTCTTGAGTAATAAAACCTTTTTGTCAGTCTCCTTTCATACATTCTTTCTACATGCCCAAACTATCTAAGCATACCTTTCTCAATTTTAGTCACTACATCTGCTTTTATTCCACAACATTCTCTTATCACACTATTTCTTACTTTGTCACTCAGTTTCTATCCACTCATATTTCTTAAACTCAATACAAATAAACAAGCGGTTAAACTCTACTTCAATAGATCACATTGTCCAATGTTTAGTGATATAAATTAAACTACGAAATAATAGTATTTTAATTAAAGGATAATTAAAAATTTGAGAGGTTGAAGTAATAGTAGAAATTAAAAAATAAAATAAGAAAATTAGTAGAGGTTTAAAAGATGTATTTGAACTTAAAAGGATAAATATTACTTAATTATTAATTATATTGGGTGACCTAAGTTCAATACAAAAATAAAATAGTATTGCTTACCTAAATTTATTGTATAGGCACATTGATTCCCAAGTGCATCATCATTTTGATCAACAATATTATGAAGATAATCATATACATCCCATTGCTGTTCCTGTACAGCATAATCAAAGGCGGATATACCATCAAAATCTCTTCTTGATGGATCACCCCCGCAGCCAATAAGCAATTTCATATTGTCAAGTTTACCCCATATTGCTGCTATGTGAACTGGCGTTATTCCATCATCATTGCTGAAATACACAATATTTTAATAAATTTGCTTTCACAATTAATAATGTAACAATACTGCCTTTATAGATCCTAGTTTAACAAAATATTTTGATTTATGATTTGATGCAACAATGGTATTAAAAAAAAATATTTTAACTCTTTTTTTTTAAGAGTTAAAATATTTTGCTTCTCAACCTATGCTGTGAAGAACTTACAACAAATGTAATTGGGTATCTTTCTTTTTAATGATGTCAATAATTTTTTTTTCTTATTTCTATTTATTAAATGGATTCTCTAGAATGTCTTCTGGGAGTTCATTATAGAAACAAACAGTATATTATAGAACTTGTAACAATTTTATTTGCTATATCAATATTTATATGCACATACAAGTTTTAAAATATTTTCTCTTCATTAACTCTATATATCGCACGAACGTTTTTTTGCAAAAAGATTAAAAAACTTGTACACTCTTTTAACACATTTTGTACACCTACCCTAAATTTGGATCGCCACCATTCTTCAATATTATTTCGGTGCAATTTTTAGATTTGTCATAATCTTCTATTCCTACAGCCAAATGTAAAACTCCAATACCTTTGCATGGTAAAATCGCGTTTAAATCAACTGTGTTTTCCCTTAAAAAACGCTCCACTGATCTGCAAAATTTTATGGAGAAATATTTTTTGTTTACGAAAATAATGAATATTTATTATAAAAAATATCATTTTTATATTTTAATTCATATAAACTTGTTGTTAACTATTTACCTCGCATCACTATTTTGTATTAGATCGTATAACTTAAAAAGCTCTTTGTACGTCGTACCCATGCTTTTCGCGAATGCAAACTAAATTAAAAGTCGGCGAGCTTGCCTCTTTTAGGTTTCATTTCCTGTAGGATTTCCTGCCGCGATATCACTTTTATTTTTAGATTGCGACATTAACTTATCGGATAAACTTTGATAATTATAGATACCATGAAAAGGAGTTCAAAATATCATTGTTTGAAAACACTGTGCAGATATTTTTCATCGCTTGTTTTCGTTTTTCAAATTAACGTCACGCTTTATGCACACAAATCTTTGTTTACATCTGCCGTCTGAGCAGGACGGACTGAATTTCATTTCACTCTATCGTTATTACTTGAAGTCACAGAGTACACAACTATATTAATTTTTGATCCGAACATTTTTTTTTTATATAAATAGATGTACAATTATTTAACAACTATAGTAATATATAAACATTTAAAGGTTAATTGTAATTTATTGTTTTGTATGTGTGTACAAACTATGGCGGTGAAACGGAACGTGATGGGGCGTTAGACTTTTCACTTGGATTTTAACGGTAAATTTAAGCTAGGCTGTATGTTCAGGAACCTTTGCCTTTCCCATTAAAGGTATTAATAACAAAATGGGGTGTGACTGTGTTATGAACACGGCTGTTTGTTGTATGTGGATAGGTCTCGTAATTGATAATAGCTATGTTATCTAAACTAATATTATAAAGAGGAAACATTTGTGTTTTTGTATGTAGGTATGCATTATGTATGTTTGTAACGTTTTCACACAAAAACTACTGGACCGATTTCAAAAATTTTTCACCATTAACTGCATTTTCACTGAGCGACATATACCTATGTAAAAAAAAATAGGGATCCTTAAGACAAATGCATTAATTAACCCAAGGTGTGAAATAAAAAAATCTGTTATCGTGTGCGCTGCTGAAACTATTGATTATAGAACAAAAAAATATTCTACAATGTTATATAGAACGTACTAATATCTATAAAAAAGCGTGAGTTCAAATAATTCTTATACTATTAAATGATATTGGCCGCTTCCATATCTTAATCAAGTCCGACTTAGTAAACTTTCCATTGCCACGAGATCGGTATATATGTGGGTGAAATCGCGGGGAATTACTAGTGTAAAATAACGATGTGGTACAGTCCATACTCAGCGTAAATTCCTTGATTTTGCATTTATCCAGTGGTGTTACTAAATTTAGAATGGACGCGATAGATAATTAGCTACTACACCAAACAGTTTCCCCCGATTTTGTTATCATTCATGAATCACTTCAAAAACGTCAAACTTCTTTAGGCGAGTGAGGGTAAAGTTTTAACGGATGAAACGCGTGTTTAGCGTCACGAAAATATTTTTATGCTAATTCGTTTGAAGGTTTACAAATAAAATGTGACATTTTAATTTGCCACTCGTCATTTAATTAAATTTTCATAATATATAAACAGTTTCGTCAATTGAGAATAACGGTTACGAAACTTACGCGTGCGGAGATTTGAATTTGAAGATTAGTTTCTTATTGCGTGGGAGTTATGGTATGAGGACGGTGAGCTTTCTGAATTACCTTAATTGGCGTAATGCGATGACTCCTACACTTATGGATCAAAGTTCTATAGGTCATATGTGGGCTTAACTGTTTTAAAATTAAGCATTTGAGTGAAGGGTTTTATAAAGACGCAATAAGATTTAAATATCGACGCCCCTACGTTTAAATGGTCACCTTGAATCTAGATATTTTGTCGTTTTTGTTATTTTGATGATTATGAATGAATGAATTATTGTAGTTATTTTCCCCACGTTACAATACATTATTAAAAAATTCTTACTAGTAACAATATAAATTATGTGCACTTTATAATGTGGGGGCTGGTGCCTGAACTAGATTAAATCTGTGCTTCAGGTCACCAGGCCCTTTCCCGGTTTGTAACATTTAGTATTATTGTTGTAGTTATACATCTTAAATATAGGAGAAACAATAATTTAAAATTTTATTACCATGCAACATTAGCTTCGTATTTATATTGTTTTATTGAAAGAAACTACACAATTTTTTTTTACATTTTGGTACACATAGTCACGTGTTATTTTTGTAGATACTAATGTGTGTGTGTGTATGTTCGTAATGTTATGTATATATTTTACTATATTCTTATAGGTTTTGTATCATATTATTGAAGTATTCTTAAAAGGTTTTCTGTTGTATCGTAATCCATGGTTTCCATCCATCCACCGTAGTTCAAGCCAATCATTATATCATCCCATTATAGATTATATATATTAGATTAGATCATCGCATTGTCAACCGTCGTAATTTTAAAAATGATATAGCTATTATGCATTAAAAAAACACTTCAGAACTAAAGGTGATAATATATGATGAAAGGTATGTGAAACACATATCTTTCAGATTACGATTTTATAATTCGTAGCGGCTGGCGATATATAGAATAGAAATTTACTAGAAATAGAAAAAGTCGGAATAGTTTTAAAAAGAAGGATGCAACATCCCTTGGGGATATGGAGAATCTGTTCTTGGAACCATGATACGAAAAACAACTCTTGTTGATTATAACTGCTGTATATTTCCTTTTACAACAACAATACATATATCTCCTCGAATTAATACAGTGAAAACCGTCCATCAACAATATTCGTTTTTATTGTTACGCATGTGACAAACTCCCCGAGCCCAGAGTAGTTCACCTTTATTAAGAGAACTTAAATCATTTGTTATGCTAGATACAGATGAAAATGAAATCAATAATATAGTAATCCAACTTAAATCAAACAATACGGCAGGATGTGATGGTATAACAAACAATTTGATCAAGGAATGTAAATATAATTTAATAGCCCCCTTAACATATATCTTCAATTGTTGTTTAAAAAATGGTGTTTTCCCAAAATGTCTAAAACTTTCTGAAGTTCGACCAATATATAAAAGCGGAGATAAATTAAATATCACCAATTATAGGCCAATATCGATTTTACCTGCTATATCAAAAATTTTAGAAAAATTGATAAACAAAAGGCTAATCCAATTTTTAGAAAAAAATAATCTATTATCTCCAAATCAATTTGGTTTTAGGCGTTCGAAATCAACAAATGATGCAGTACATTCCTTGACTAACCTAATCTCTACTAACTTAGATAAAGGGAAAAAATGTATTTCAATCTTTCTGGATCTGGCTAAAGCGTTTGATACCGTTTCAATACCTATATTACTTAATAAATTAGAAGGTATTGGGATAAGAAATAATCAACTAAATCTTTTGAAAGACTATTTATCAGACCGATACCAATGTGTTAAAATTAATAGACATAGAAGCTCAAACTTGTTGGTTACGCATGGTGTTCCGCAAGGTAGTGTTTTGGGACCTACCCTCTTTCTAATTTACATTGATCACCTTACACGTCTCCCTTTAGTAAAAGGTAAGATTATCTCTTATGCAGATGATACAGTTCTGACTTTCATTGCAGATACTTGGTCTGAAGCATTCGAAGCAGCTCAAATTGGTTTTAATACTGTCACCAAGTGGTTAAGTAAGAATCTTCTCTCTCTTAATGTGGATAAAACCAAATATATTGCTTTTTCAATAAGACAAACAAAGAATTTAAACTTTAATCATCACCTTACTTCACATTCATGTAATCAAACAGTTAACATTGTTTGTGGCTGCCCTGTATTAGAACGAGTAGATAATGTAAAATATTTGGGTGTAATTTTAGACTATAACTTAAACTATAAAAAACATATTAATATTTTGAGCACGAGATTAAATAAAATGATATATATGTTTAAAAATTTAAGACATGTTGTTGAATATGAAATTTTAAAACGGATATACCAAGCGATCTGTCAGCCCTTAATTACCTACTGCATTTCATCATGGGGCGGGGTCCCAAAAACTACATTAAAAAAGATAGAAGTATCACAACGGACTATTTTAAAATTAATTAATTTTCGACCATTTCTATATCCAACCAATTTGCTATACAAACAATGTAACTTACTTACAATAAGACAATTATTTATACTTTACACATTATCCAAACAACATAGTGAATTGGTCTATAATAAAACAATTTTAGAAAAACGTAACATCCATTTTGTAATTAAGAGAACAGAAAATTTAACCACTACCTTTATAAATAAATTTTATTGTTTCCTCGGGCCTTACTTATATAATAAAATAAATAAAGAAATACAAATTTATCCACTAAATAAAACAATTTTCAAAAAAGTAGTCGTTTCCTACCTCCAAAAGCTAAGCTATGATGAAACTGAAAGTCTTCTTAAAGTAACAACATAAGTTATACCACCATTTTTAATCTATAAATATATTATACCTGAAATATACCACATATATATAGTAATATTTATCATTTTTTTTTTTTTTTTAATGCAATAGTAAATTTTACTTGAAACACAACATATGTATAATAAGGGCTACTTTTAACAACACATCATAGAGAGTCGGCACTGGCAGCTGTAACACAGGTTTCAGCTAGTTCAGCTACAGAACGAATGTTAAATGGATACACCAAACTAATTTTAAGAAATCAATTTTGTAACAAAATATTGTATTTTTGGTAAATAAATAAATTATTATTATAAATTATTATTATAATTTATCCCACAGAGTATTTTGAAAATTATGATAGCCGACCATCGTACACAGCAATGCCTCCTGGCAAGCAAAATACTACAATATTTCATAAAACATGACATTTTTTGAAGTAAAACTTCTTTAGGCGCATGTGGGTCACTTTTTTACCGATGAAACGCGTGATTAGCGTCACGAAGACGCTTTTTATTCTAATTCGTTTGAAGGTTAGGTAGTTTTAATATTTACAAATAACGTGGCATTTTTCGTCACTTGAGATTTCAATAAATTAATTAATTACATTCCTTCAACCAGAAGTGTGGGGCTCGCTGAAGAATAGAATGCCCACTAAAACTCAGCGGGTCCCTCAGTGAGCTGAACAAAAGTACTTGAGGTTTAGTGAGGACATTGCGCTCTGGGACTCCGGACATCGTCTGTTACGACCATTCGGAATGGCAGGAGACTCGCAAAGGCACGTCTACTGGCTCCCGGTCTCCTCCTACGTATTGAGGTAGCCTCAGCTGCGTGCCTCTTTCTATGAAATGACTGCCACTCGAACCCAGGACCCCATGTTTGTAGCCGAACATGTTAACCACTGGACCATTGAAGCAATAATTCTTTTTATATTAACTTAATTTCAATGCAAATGGAGACTAAAGACGTCAAATGTTTTATTACTCTTTTAAAAAGTCACGTTTGTTATAAGAATTCATCGCACGTTTCAACAGCATGAGCGCACAGTGATAACGGAATTTTTAATAGAAGAAATAACAAAATTATATATTATATCATATGAAAAGACAGTGACAAAGCTATGTCTGTGTAATTGTATATTGAAAGTAATTTTAAAAGAATATGGGTTAGAAAGTTTATACACATCTGTTTTCCCACCGGACGTAGGAACCTGTATTGGACCTAGTTGCTGTTGTTGGTGGAAAAATAATAAAACATTATAAATACACCTTTTGACTTTATTTACTTAAATTTTTTGTCACTATACAATTTTAATATATTATTGCCATACAAGGGAAAGCAACTGACTGTTTGGCTTTTGAAGTATAACTTCTTTAGGCGCATGTAGGTAAAATTATTACGGATGAAACGCGTGATTAGAATGAACGCGTCACAAAGATGTGCAGCGTTTGTTATGCTAATTCGTTTGAAAGTCAGGCTTTAATATTGACAAATAACATGTGGCATTTTACTTTGCCACTCGTTATTTAATAATTTAATATGCTATTATTCATAAAATAAAAACTAAATATAATTCATAATAAATAGTTTCAAATATTTCGTTCTGAATCTCATAAGAAAAGCAACACTTGTTGATCATAACTGTTGTATATTTCCATTCATAACAATAATAAATTATATCTGCTAGAATTAATATAGTGACAACCGTCTACAAACAACCATTAGATTTTTGTCATTACCCATCTGATAAAGGCCCGGACCACAGAGTAATCCACCCTTATTTTTCTCACAGAGTACTAGAATTTTCTCCCGAACAAGCCGGATTCCGAAAAGGCTTTAGTGCCGTAGACCACATCTCTACGCTGTGGCAGATTATACAGAATATCGATGAGTATAATCGGCCACTTTGCTCTACGTTCGTGGACTATGAGAAAGCCTTTGATTCGGTGGAAACCTGGGCCGTGTTGAGATCTTTGCAGAGATGCCGAACTGACCACCGGTATATACACGTGTTGAAGTGCTCGTACGAAAACGCCACCATGTCAGTCCGTATACAGAACCATAGCACAGAGTCCATCTAACTACAGCGTGAAGTGCGACAGGGAGATGTAATCTCCTCGAAGCTCTTTAGTATGGCATTGGAAGACCTCTTTAAGATTATAGAGTGGAATGGACTGGACATCAACGTCAAAGACGAGTACATCACTCACCTACGGTTTGCCGATGACGTGGTCATTATGGGAGAGACTCTGGAAGATCTCAATGCATTGCTCTATGACCTCAGCAGAGCTTCTTTCTCAACAGGTGGACCTAAAAATGAACATGGTTAAGACGAAAGTTATGTCTAATACCCATGTTCCGCTCCAGTCATCGTTGAGAACTCAGCACTCGAAATTGTAGACGAATATACATACCTGGGACACAAAGTCCATCTAGGTAGGTCCAATTTCGACAAGGAGGTCAACCGCCGAATCCAACTTGGTTGGTCCGCGTTCGGGACACTACGGCAGATATTTTCGTCCGATACTCCTCAGTGCCTGAAGACAATGCTCTTCGAACAGTGCGTGTTGCCAGTGATGATCTACGTCTCCGAAACGTGGTCGCTGACTATGGGCCTCATACGAAAGCTCAAAGTCGCTCAGCGTGCAATGGAGAGGGCTATGCTCGGAGTTTCTCTACGTGATCAAATCAAAAATGAGGAGATCCGTAGCAGAACCAAAGTCACCGATATAGCCCTACGAATCGCGAACCTGAAGTGGCAATGGGCGGGGCACATAGTCCTATGGACCGATGAACGTTGGAGCCCGAAGGTGCTGGAGTGGCGACCCCGCACCGGGAGGCGCAGTGTAGGAAGACCCCCCACAAGGTGGACCGACGACATAAAGAGGGTGGCCGGTAGCCAGGCGGCGCAAGATCGGGCCTTGTGAACTGATGTTACGTGAGACCTATGTCCAGCAGTGAACGTCCATCGGTTGAAGCGACGACGACGACGACGACTTGTATATTGATAATCATGGCAAGTGTATAAGTGATTCTATTGCTAATGATACCCATCGCATGATCTAGAATGACGCAGGTGAATCATATTTGACAGACGTCATTTGTATCATACATTTTTGATTATTTTTTCTGCACATTTTAAATATACTGTTATTCGGGATAGAGATGAATCCAACAAATAGGTCCAGCCGTTCTTGAGTTATAAAAGCTATAATAAACACGGTATTGTTTTATATACATAGATGAGAGGAATTCTAAATTATGGATACACGGTTTAATTAAACGACATGTGAATTTATTATAAAGTTAACACTTGTGAGGTACTAGATTGTCTCCATTAATAATACCAGTCCGACATAAGAAAGTGCAGTTTCCGTTTCCTGTGTAGTGTGGCGCCAGGATATGATCGAAAACGCGGATCCTAAATACCGTACCTGACACAGATAAACAATAATAACAAATAAAATATATACAGCAAGGTAACTAAGTATAATTTATATGAAACGGACGTAGGAAATCTCGAAGAATTTGTAGTAGATCTCATAAAATACAAATTACCTCCGGTGACCTAGTGATGCGACGCGTAGTTTCTTGTAAAGATAAGCCACGAGTTCAAATCCTGAATAAATACCACTAAATTTATTGATATAACAATAAACTTACTCGAGCTTTTCGGTGAAACAAAGCATCTTGAGCAAACTTGTATATCTCAACAGAAAGTCTTATGGGGTGTGTATTTTTTGATTGCTGATAGGTTAGCGCTTCACTGTAATTACACCAGATGGTGAGTGATACAGTCTAAGATGGAAGCGCGGTATTCTGGCAAGAGACAGTTTACCTCTAATGGTTTCTTCATAGCACTGTACCCAAATACGGTACAAGGACGAGCTCTTAGAGATCCTTGCCACTATTCGAGTGGGAAACCTTAGAAGGGCAAGATCTCTTGGAAGCGCTGCTCCAAAGGCGCCTCCTATAAGACTGATCCTCGGCTCGGAACAGCGTTAATGTTATAATACATATCGGAGGAATCTTGGGGGCTTTTAGTGGAAAATACCACATAACCCCATCTATCCCCCAAAAAGGTCGGGTATCTTATAAAGATTTCCCCCTCGACAAAAAAAATCTTCATATTACAAAATCTTAAGTATATATAAGGTGTTCGGAAATCGCTTTCGAAAACGAAGACAGACGACAGAACTAATGACACCTTTGATGATAGGACGGAAAATCGATAATGACTTAAAATACTGATCTTTTTAAAAGGCTATATTATCATAATTTACGCTCCATTATTTTAGTACAGTTAAACGACAGTATCATAAAAAAAGTAGTATTAAAAACCAGCAACACAAAATCAAAATCAGCTGATGTCTCAGCTTGGATCAAGAATCACTAGCTATTTTAAAAATAAGATATTTTTCCGTCCCATCATCAATGGTGTCGTTAGAACTGTCTGTCTGTCCTCGTTTTTGGAAGCGGTCTCCTAACACCTCGTATAACACTGACATTTAAGTGCAAATGAACATACATACATACATACATAGCATCACGCCTCATTCCCATAAGGGTAGGCAGAGACAACATCCTTCCACTTGCCACGATCCTTGCATATCTCCTTCGCTTCTTTCATTCTCATTAAACCTTTCATACAAGTTCGTCGGTTTAGAGTACTCTTGACCTGGCCGTTATTTAAAATGTCCTGGATTTGGTCCAGGAACGTTCGCCTCGGTCTTCCCCTTCCAACTTTCGCATTCACTCTTGACTCATAAATCCTTTTTGTCAGTCTCCTTTCATTCATTCTCTCTACATGCCCAAACCATCTAAGCATACCTTTTTCAATTTTAGTCACTACGTCTTCTTTTATACCACAACGTTCTCTTATCACACTATTTCTCACTCTGTCACTCAGTTTTAATCCACTCATGCTTCTCAACGCTCTCATCTCTACCGCATTTATTTTACTTTTGTGATTCTTCTGCCATACCCAACTTTCACTACCATACATAAGTGTTGGCACCAACACTCCAGCATGCACTGCCAGTCTAGCCCTTTGAGACACCATCTGGCTATTCATAAAAGCATGCAGAGCACCATTTACCATATTCCCTGCATTCACTCTCCTTTCGATATCACTGTCACATGTTCCATCTTTTGTAAATTTAGATCCCAAGTATACAAATTCTTTCACCTCTTCCACTTGTTCCCCATCTATCAAAATATTGCCATTCATCATAGATTCATCTCGTTCAAAAAGCATAACTTTCGTTTTGTTTACATTCACTTTCATTCCTTTCCCTTTCAAAGCTTCATTCATAATATTTAGCATCTCCTGAAGCTCGTTAGCGGATGACGCAAGTATTACTTGATCATCAGCGTAGAGTAAACATTTGATGAGTAATTCATTCATTCTTAACCCATACATACATTCTTTTAAATCTGTCAAACATTTATCCATGAAAAGGTTGAACAGCCATGGTGACGCAACACATCCCTGTCGAACACCTCTTTCGACAGGAAACCACTCCGTGTACGCTCCGTTTATTCTGACACAGGCACTAGAACCCTCATAGAGAGACTTCAATGCTTGGATCAGACAACCGCTCACCCCATACGTAGATAACGTTGACCACAGCTCATTCCTCACCACTCGATCATAGGCCTTTTCTAAATCTACGAACGCGCAATAAACTTTTTGGTGTTTAGCCAAACATTTTTCAGTTAAGCACCGTAAAGAAAAGACCTGATCCGTACATCCCATTCCTCTTCTAAATCCCGCTTGCACGTCCCATATTTTCCCATCAGTTTCATTAATCACCCTTTCAATTAATATCTTTGCATACAATTTGCCGACGACACTAAGAAGGCTGATACCGCGGTAATTTTTGCACTCCTGCTGTGACCCTTTTCCTTTATATAGAGGGACAATTACGGCCTTGCTCCAATCTCTTGGGACTTGACCTTTCTCCCAGCATATATTGAAAAGGCAGTACAGCTGAGCTACCACAATCCCGCGGCCAGCCTTCAGCATCTCGACTGACACTCTGTCATACCCAGCAGCCTTACCTGATTTCATACCTTTTATCGCTTTCATGATGTCATCCATACTAATCTCGCTATCACTTGTCTTACATTCATTGCTATCCGCAGAGGCCATATTTACCTCTGCTTCATTTCTTTCAAACAAACTTTCAAAATGATCCTTCCATCTCTTCAATATCCATTCTTCTCCTTTTATTAAACTTCCATCTAAACTTCTGATTTTACAAAGCTCCGAGGAAGTAGATCTCCCTCGGGCAAATTGTATTGATTTCCAGAAAAACTTTTTGTTTGACTGAAAATCATCAGAAAGTCTCCTATCATACATATCACTGTATTCTTCTTTTTTCTTTCTTACAGCTTCTTTCACGATTACTTTCACCCTTTTGTATTCCATTCTTGCCTTTTTTACGTCATCATTCGTTGCCTTTTGCATTCGTTGGTTCGCTTTTGTAGCCAACCAATCGGACCAAGCTTTCTTCTTTTCACACACAGCTGCTTGAACATTTTTGTCCATCCACAAATTCTTCACTTCCTTACCTTTCCTCCTTTTAGACACGCCACATACATCAATAGCAGCACCAACCACTCCATCTTTAAATTTATTCCATAAACTTTCAATCTCATTTCCTTCGTCTTCACTCTTGAATCGCCCACTCAAATTTTTCAGATATTCTTCTCTAACATCCTCTTCTTGCAATCTCTCCACTTTTATTCGTTCAAGAATGCTCGAAGTTTCCTTCTTTCTATGGCGCCACCGATTAAAAAGACCACCGATTCGGGCAACAACCAGGTAGTGGTCAGTATCGATGTCGACCCCGCGGTATACTCGAGCATCTAGAACTTTCTTCTTCAGTTTTTCGTCCACAATTACAAAATCAATCATACTTCTAGCATTCCCTTCTTCCCTTGTATACACATGAATCCCCTTGTGCTCAAACATAGTGTTTGCCACAAAAAGACTATGTTCCACACATATTCCAAGCAAACTTCGTCCATTTTCATTCACCCGTTTGTCACCAAACATACCAAGAGTCCTTTCATATCCATCACGTTTCACACCTACCCATCCATTAAAATCTCCTAACATAATTATTCGCTCATTCGGTTCACATTCATTCAACGTATCACTCACACTTTCCCAATACTCATCTATTTCTTTTTGGGCTTTATTATATATGGCAAATGGCTTTATTATATGTATATTATATATGGCAAATGAACATCATTATCTTTTATTTGATGTAAAATATGGGGACCACTAAATAACGTTTCAATTTGCTTCGTTTTAAAGATGACATAATGAATGACTTAATATATTTTAATAAATAGAAAATCGACCCTCCTATGGTGGAAATAAAGTACATTATAAAATGACGATGATAACTGTTACTGTTATAAAATATCAGCTCCTATTATTACTATTTTTATATAACTGTTATCTTAAAATGTACTTTAACGTAATGAATTAAGATTCGATTTTATTTAACAAAAGTTTAGTCAAATTATTAACTTTGCCATCTTCACTTTGTTTACGTCTGCGGTGTGAGCAGGACGGAATGAATTTCATTTCACTCTATCGTTGTCACTTGGAACCACAGATTAAATATATATAATATATTAAGTATTTTCATTTCATTCATTTCATATCATGATTGTTATTAGATAAATATATGAAAAATCATTTGAAATCAATGGTAATATAAAAAAATGTAGAAGAGTAAAGATAGTTTATTGTTATGTATGACAACGTTCCGTTTCACTCACACGTCGCGGGTTTTGTACACACCCGCGACGTGTGAGTGAAACGGAACGTTGTTTGATATTAAACGTTTCAATTTGATTTTTAACGATTACAAGAGTAACCCGTACGGAGATTTGAAGATTAGTTTGTTATTACGTGGGAGTGATGGTATGTAAGACAATTTTATATGAGGTCGCTGTGCGTTGAGAATTACTTTGATTGATATAATGCGATGACTCCTATACTTATGGAAAAAATGATATTTAACTATGTCAAAGAAAGATTTATTTTAACTACATTAGTAGAGAGTAACTTTGTTAATCATGTTTCTTTATCTTGTCATGATACTTTGTTATTATATTGTTTTGTATTGTAATTATACCGGATATATCAAGTGCAAACTCTGTGCTATAAAAAGGCCGGTTCTCAGTTGATTTGTGTCATTGTATTGAGGGTCATTCTATTGCGATAACAGTGTTTTAAGGAAATGTAGTGGAATTGTTGATGTTATGACATAGTGAATATTGAGAATGTAATTACATGAAGTTATACAAGTAATTTACATCACGTGGAGAATATTCCTAAGATATTTTTTATAAGCAAAATTAATGCTATTTGACTCATGCACATAATTGAAAAAGGTATTTAAATGCTGCGCTATATCAGTGTTACACATATGTAACATGTTGCACATAATTAAATATACAAAACATAGTCTTATTAATATTCTGTTATTATTATGTTTAAAAAAATATTATTGTAAGCGAAACTTGTATTTTTAAAAGACAAACTGCATTAAAAGGTATATGGAATTACTTTTTAATTAAATTCACACACACCTTTACTTTTAATAATTTTATACAGTACACGATATATTAGGTAAACCTTATTGGTAAAGTATATTTATGGATCATCCATTTATGGTTCCAATGAAACAATAAAATACAACCTCGCGTGTATTCGTTTCTCTTGCAAAGGAGTTTCGGACCCGTAGGGCGAAATTTAGGAAATTTTCTGCTTTGCCTGAGCCCGGACTGGTGAGAGGTTAGTTACCTCCCTACAAGCAAAGATGTGGCGCCAAGAAGAAAGTTTGGGTTTTGGTACAATGCTGTGTACAAACAATACGAAGTAAGCCACCAGATTTGGCCGCTTTTATCTTAAATTGTATCATTCTTTACGTTTAGGCGAAGGCTCTAAGTTGTCGACTAGAAAATCTATACGGTCTTAAAAACATCAGTTACTCCAACCCTCTCATTAGAAATGCTGCCTCTTATGGGATTAGGCAAAACATCCCGCCTATGAAGAGGCGGCCCAAACACGTCCTTGACGACCCAGACTACCAGGTTACAATTGACAACGCCCCGTACATAATCACACATACACAGCGTTTCGCCGGCGAAGACGAGGTCCCCGCTATCTGACGCACCCTGGCCGCGGCCCCTATTCGCGGATCCATGGGCGTCAAGATTAAGCACCTGTCCGATTGTCCTGTTCAGGAGCAGCAAACGTTGCTCTAAGCCTAGGTCCGAGTCTCGCAGGAGGCGCTCTTAGAGCAAAGTTTTCCTCGGCGGAGCTTCTGCCTCTCGGGTACGCTGTCAAAGTTAGTAGGGCTAACAGCAAGTACACACTTTGAATAAAAAAAGGTCTTAAAAACAGTATACATTGTTGCAATGGCTAATGAAGACTAACTACGTTGTATTGTTACCATTGTTAAAAAGTCATGGGCTATCATAAAAATTCAAAGCACGTTCACAAACAGCATGGGGGCACAATGATAACGGAAATTGTAATGGTAGAACTATAAGTACCAATATAATACTAAAAACATTGGAATTACTGTGTGTGTTTTTTTTGCTAGAAGTACGTCTATAATCTGCCTCATTGGTCTAGTGGTTAGCACGTTCGACTACAGACATGAGTCCTGGGTTTGAGTCCCGGGTCGGGCCAATTCAAAAATGGATATTGAGTTTTCTATTAAGATTTTCTCTATATTAGCCCGAAGTTGGGAAATTGGCGGTGTGACCCACCCCCGTGCCTCGGAGAGCACGTTAAGCCGTCGTTCCTGCGCCTGATCTCTCTCCGGTTGTGTCCCGTCACATTGGAATATGAGAGTGAAGGAATAAAGAGTGCACTTGTGTACTATGCCTGCCAATCCGCAGTGGAGCAGCGTGGTGGGTCTATGCTCTAAAAACTCTCGCTCCCCGGAGTGAGGAGGCCTGTGCCCAGCAGTCGGACGTTAATGGGTCTCTTTAAAAGTTCTACACGTCAATACACATTACAAACATACATAGACATACGGACAGATTATGTAGTTCTATGTTTCTGAATTATAATATTTATGTGTAACCTACACTATAAAGTATATATGAATATCCAATAAACAGTAGATAGGTATGACGCAGATGTCAAACAAAGAATTTTATTAAATTTTATTGAGCGGCTTGCAGCTGTATATACAAAAAAATAAATAATGATTAATACGAATTAGCAAACTTAATCGATAACAAACTTTATATATGTAATATAAAATTTAAGCAAAAAGGTAGTAACTAAATCGCAGCCTATTAACGTCCCAGAGCTGGGACACAACGCTTCTCACTCATAGGAGAGAGGGTGTTTAGAGCATAGACCCACCACGCTGCTCGACTACAGGTTAGCAGACCGTCGCATATAATATAACTTCTATAAATTCTAGAGATTAAAAAAAGTAGGAAACATTGATTAAAAGATAACTAATTAAAAAACCACATAATTTTAAGAAAAACTGATAAAAAACGTAACTTCATAAAATAAATTGAAATTATATTTATTATAGACACGTAGTAAAAACATACGAGTCCGACGGAGTTTGTTGTGGGTTCTTCCCAGCTCTGGGCACGAAGAAACTGATATATTTGTATGGACCGGAGCAAAGTATTTTTCGATTAATTTGATTTATTATTAGATTGTAAGTTTGGTAAGGAAGTATCTCGACTATACGAGGCGTGTTCAAAAAGTATCGCGAATTTTGAATTTTCGCGGGTTACGTATATTCGAATTTCAATTTGGGGCGTTATGTTGGTACTCATGTCTCTCACTTATGTCGACAAGCTCGGCCATTTTGAATGTTCATTTAATTGTTGACAGCTGCTTTGCTTGCACGTGTTTTGGATCGTCTTCGATTTTTACCTATTCAAAAAAATGGATCAAAGAACCTGTATCAAATTTTGTGTGAAAAACGAAATTAAGTGCGCGGATGCATTCCGAATGTTGACTGTGGCATACGGAGAAGCTACCTTGGACCGAAGCAACGTTTATCGGTGGTACAAAATGTTCTCAGAAGGCCGAGAAGATGTGAACGACGAAGAGCGTGCCGGACGCCCGAGCACTTCAACAACAGACGAAAAAATTAATGAAGTGGAGAAAATGGTATTGGCCAATCGTCGAATCACCGTTAGAGAAGTTGCTGAGGACCTAAACATATCGATTGGCTCGTGCCATTCGATTTTTATCAATGATTTGGGCATGAGACGGGTCGCCGCGAAATTCGTACCAAAATTGCTCAATTGTGACCAAAAACAGCATCGCATGAACATTGCTAATGAGATGTTAAACTCTGTCCGCGACGACCCAAATTTGCTCCAGAGGGTCATAACTGGTGACGAATCGTGGGTTTATGGTTATGACGTGGAAACCAAAGCTCAATCATCTCAATGGAAGCTGCCGCACGAACCAAGACCGAAAAAAGCGCGCCAAGTTCGATCGAATGTGAAAGTTTTGCTGACAGTTTTCTTTGATTGCAGGGGCGTGGTGCATCATGAGTTCTTGCCACAGGGAAGAACGGTCAATAAGGAATATTACCTGCAAGTTATGCGCAATTTGCGCGAAGCAATCCGCCAGAAACGCCCGGATTTGTGGAAGAACAAAAATTGGCTTTTGCACCACGATAACGCCCCTGCTCACACATCGTTGCTTGTGCGCGACTTTTTGGCCAAAAACAACACACTAATGATGCCGCAGCCACCGTATTCCCCAGATCTGGCCCCCTGTGACTTTTTCTTGTTCCCTAAACTGAAGAGGCCCATGAAAGGACGACGTTACTCTTCTCTTGACGAGATAAAGACGGCATCGAAGGAGGAGCTGAACAAGATAAAAAAAGTGATTTTTTGAAGTGCTTCGAAGATTGGAAAAACCGTTGGCACAAGTGTATAATATTTCATGGGTATTACTTTGAAGGGGACAAAATAGATATTCATGAATAAATAAATAATTTTTGAAAAAACACAAAATTCGCGATACTTTTTGAACACACCTCGTCCATATAATTAAATATATAAGAATTAATTGTGGGGGGTAAAGTTAAAATGTGGTATGTCGTACTATTCTAATCAATGAGTGTTTTTAATTTAAACGCGTAAGTAGTTAAATAATTACAGCATGCAAAACAGATAATAAATGGACATAATTGAGATAGCTTCCCGCTGTGTGGAAGTCAAACTATTTCTCCTTATCGTGTCGAAACTAGAATTAACACATTAAAGTTTAATAAATCAGGACATCATCGCTTGCAAAATGGTACGAGTATTAGCTTTTTTGCTTCGTTAGTAGAAGCCCTGGTTTCGAATCGATTGGACCGAGTCTGATCTGGTGGGAAGCTTCGGCCGTGACTAGTTATCATACTAAAAGCAAAGATATGCCACCAGGTAAAAAAAAGTTCGTACAGGTACGATGCTGTGTAGAACCCATAAGAGGTAGACTATCTCGGACCAGGTTGGTGTCTGTAAGATGTTACAGTCTACTGTAAAAAAAGTAAGAAGTGAAACTTTTTTGGCAAATATAAGTTTTAAGTCTTGTATTTTATCTATACAAATCTTAAACTTTGCATTTCCGAGACTTAGAAGGAGGAAGAAAGGAAGATAAGTTAGGAATTTAATGAATTTTACTGTCATTTATTCATTTATTTATTTATTTAAGCATTTTTTGACAAAACCCAATTTTACAGTACGATAACAAAGGTTATATCATCTTAATTCTATGTGGGTGTTGACCCAATGTGGGTAAATGCCTCCTCCAGCTTCTTCCATGTGTCTCTATCTTCTTCTGTTCTTTCTTCCGGTTACGCTGTAAAAGCCAGTAGGGCTAACAGCTAAATACACTCCGAACAAAAAAAGTCTCTATCGGTCGCCGCTTCTATCCATTCCTTGCATACTATTTAACTGTCATTAAAATATAAAAAATCGTCAACGTCGCTTTAAACGATGGATGTCCTCTGCTGGACATAGGTGTCACGTAATGACGTCCACAAGGCCCGATCTTGCGCCGCCTGGCTTCAGCGGCTACCGGCGATCCTCTTTAAAACATCGGTCCACCTTGTGTGGGGTCTGCCTACAATGCGACGCCTACTATATACTAAAAGTGTCGAAAATTAATACAAATAATTTATGGAAGTCACAAATGACGAATTGTAAATGAAAATGCCACGTGTTGTTTGTCAATATTAGAAATTATTAATTATATTTTGTGTTTCAATTTAATATTATGAAAAAAATAGTATATTAAATTATTAACGACGAGTGGCAAATGAAAATGCCACATGTTATTTGCGAATTAGCATAAAAACAATGCACTTCTTTATGACTTTAATCACGCGTTGCATCCGTAAAAACTTTACCTTCATGCCTAGAGAAGTTTTACTTCAAAAAACAGTAATTAAAGTCGGTTAAATAGCAGCGGTGTTCATCGCAGTCCAAGACTGTAATGTTATAATGAATTAAAAGACGGATAGTCCTAGATGAAACAAAACGATGGTCTTTCCAGTCCAACCAAATGTTTCAACAATAAATGCGATAAAACTAATGGCAAAAGTGAAAACACTCTTTACTTAAAGAGTCATTGATACGGCTTCATCGTACGATACAAATAAATATTTCGTAGTTTTTAATGAAGAATACTTTATTTGCTACAGTTCTAAGGTAATTCTATAGAGATTTATTTATTTAATTTGTTTTTCGAATCATTCGTAAAGTGTGCATATAGTATAGTTTTTTATAGCAGATACGTTAGCGCTTGACTGTGATTTCACCTGATGGTAAGTGACGATATAGTTTGAGATGGAAGTGTGCTAATCTGGTAAGAGGCAATTTACCTCTTATGGTTTTTACACAGCATCGTATCGGAACACTTTGCTGTTAGGGTGGTAATTAGCCGCGGCCAAAACCTCCAGTCCAGACTCAGACAAATGGGAAAATACAATTTTCTAATTTCGTTCTACCGGGTGTTGAACCCGGGACCTCTGCTAGCAAAGCGAGTACTCGTACCACAGCGCCAGCGAGGCTGTCAATGGTTTGTGGTGCCAACGGACATAAACATAAATAACTGGTAAGCACCTCTACCAACCGGTAGAAAAGAGATCCGTGCTCTCTGCCTATTTCTTCAGATGAAGGCAGATCGCCCCTACTATAGCCCCACCCGCTAATGGAGACCCGAGATCCTCCTTCCGTCTCAAGCTTGGGTCAAGGCTCTGTTAGCTAGAACCCTGACCCTCCTTAGCTCGTCAGCGTCCGGTGATTCCCCGCTTGTTCTCGCGGCTACTCTGCACTTCGTACATTTCCTATTTAGGATTGTTGTAAGTGAATACGTCTCGTAACGGGTAATAGAGTCTATATAAAATGTTGGGGCTTCCCCTTCCGCAGCGCGAGATGTTTTACAGTCCTTATCCAGTAATGTATTTGAATTTCGGATGAAAGTGATATATATGTAGCTAAAACTGCATGTCCCCATTTTGTTACCATTCATTTTTTAAATGGATGGATGCTATTTTAAAGACGTATTCATGTCAAAAGATTTGGCTTAGATTAGTATCGATTTTTTTGGACTTATCCGATTTTATCGAATTATTCGTTTTTATAACATCGAATCGAATACTGATAATCGATTCAAACGATATTCGCACACTCCTAGAAACAGCCTATTAAGGTCCTACTGCTGGGCTCATCATTTATAGTAGAAAAGGTGTTTAGAGCATAGTACAAAAGTGCACTCTCTATTCCTTCACTCTCATAGTCCGATGTAACGACAATCCGACACGACCGGAGAGATCAGGCGCTATTTAGTATACATATAAGGTGAATTTAAAATAAAAATATATAATATCGCCTCTTACCACATTAGCGTGCTTCCATCTTAGGCTGTATATCACTTACCATCAGGTGAAATCACAGTCAAGCGCTAATCTCTAACCAATAAAAAAATGTAGATGGTAATATGGGCAAGAGATTCCGAAAAAATTTTCACCAGGGAGTAATTTTTTCTACAATTTGCAATTTGTTATGCAACAAAGTAGTACAAAGAAAGACAAATAACGTAAACCTGCACTTGAGCTTATTCGAATTGAACTTATCTTCTTAGGTTTGAATAAATTGATTATTATATTTGGACTGAATCATTGGTCTAGTGATTAGTATGTTCGACTACAGACATGAGGTCCTGGGTTCGAGTCTCGGGTCGGGCCTAATCAAAAAATAATAATTGAGTTTTCTATTAAGATTTTCTCAATATTTGCCCGAAGTTGGGGAGTTGGCGGTGTGATCCACCCCCGTGCTTCGGAGAGTACGTTAAGCTGGCGGTCCTGCGGTTGATCTCTCTCCAGTCGTGTCGGATTCCCGTCACATCAGACTATGAGAGTGAAAGAATAGAGAGTGCACTTATGTACTACGCCTGCCAATCCGCACTGGAGCAGCGTGGTGGGTCTATGCTCTAAAAACCCTCGCTCCTCGGAGTGAGGAGGCCTGTGACCAGCAGTGAGACGTCAATGGGCTGCTACTTACTTTTTTATTAAATTTGTCAATATTGAACATAAGAAGCCTTGAATTGAAAGTAGTCGAAAATTTACTAATAATTTAATACATAGTTTACGAATAATTCAAATTATTCAGAAACTTTTTTCGATTCGAGTTCCGAATCGAATATTGTCATTCGGAACCAATAATTCGTAAATTCGAAATATTCGCACACCCCTAGCTGTTTTTTACTACATATACTAAATATATTGTCGTAATTTTCTAAGTAAAGTGTGGCTGATTAAAGACCTAACAGACAGTTATATATTTCTAGCTAACAGAGTCTTGACCCAAAGATGGAAGGAGGAGCTCGGGTCCCTAGTGGCAGGCGTGGCCATAGTAGAGGCGTTTCGCCCTCATCTGGACAAGTGGCTTGAACATTGGTACAGTTGCTTACCAGTCATGGTTGCCTCGGCAAATACCTGTGCCAAACTGTTGGCTGTGAGCCGTCAGCCAGATGTCACGAGTGTGGTGCCTCGTCAGACACAGCCTACTACACTGAGGCAGAATGTCCCGCCTGGGGTTCTCAGCGACTCATTATGACGTCGCTGATCGGCACAGACCTCTCATTGGCTAGTATTATAGGTGCAATACACATAATCAGTGAGCAGGCCTGGAGAGGGGTTGCCTCCTTTTGCAAGACTGTCATCTCGCTTAAGGAGGCATGACAAAGGGAGAGGGTGAATGATGCTGTGGCACTCCTCGCTGGGGCTAAGGCTGAAGTTAAAATTACTTAGAAAATCTGTAGGCTGCAACCAGAGAGGAATGCCTCAACGAACCTCTGGCTTCCCACTCATGGTTGATGGTGGTCCCGCTGGGTTTTAGTGGGTATTGCGAATTCTTCCCCCTCGCGAAGTCCCACACTCCCGATCCCATAGTCGAGGTAAAAAAGGTAGGTAGCAACCCATTAACATCCCACTGCTGGACACAGGCCTCCTCACTCGTAGGAGAGAGGGTTTTTAGAGCATAGACCCACTACGCTGCTCTAGTGCGAATTAGCAGGCATCGTACACGACGGGAATCCGACACTCACAGAGAGAGATCAGGCGCAGGACCGACGGCTTAACATGCTCTCTGAGGCACGGAGGTAGATCACACCGCCAACTTGAGAAATATTGAGAAAATAGTCGGGGTGCGTAAATGCATTTCCCAGCACCAAAAAAAAAGGCAGTTATACATAATCGAATAAGTACTTCGTGTAAAGCGTAACTAAAACTTTTCTCCACCGTGCTACATGAAGTTTCTATTTATATTTAATTGAATTATGTTTTTTCATCAGATGGTAACATGGTTTGTTCTATTGGGGTTACTGTCAAGTGTTATGGCACTGGATAACGGTTTGGCGTTAACACCTCCAATGGGCTGGCTAACGTGGCAAAGATTTAGATGTATCACAGACTGCAAAATGTACCCCAACGAATGTATAAGGTAATGTTAATTCTTTACATATTATTTTTTTATTTATAGTAACACTCCTCTAACACACATCAAACAGATGATCCGGCAAACTTCATACCACATCAGAATCAATAAATAAAATAGCTGAAAGATATTTGAAGATTGTTTCAAGTTTAATGGACAAAACTTAACCAGAACTAAAATAATTCGTAATCAAAAAACTTTTTAACGCCCGATTTCCCGCCAAAGTCTGTAAATTATTATAGTAGCGGCCAGTAAATGGTTGTCAATGTCAACTGTCAAAAACAAAAGTATCCTTTTAACTTTGATTTGATTTCTGAACGAAGAGACGAACATTAAAACTTTTCATTAAAAAAAAATATATTCTGAACGACTTAAATTTAATTGTTTTCTAAACGGGAAGAACACCAAATGTTTCTAAGGGAAAGCGAATTTGTTGTTTTTACTATATTCTAAGTATTTTGAATTCAATAGTTCATATTTACCTTTTAAACCTTCCCTAGAATTCCACAAATAAATCAAAACCAAAATTAGGCAAATCAGTTCAGACATTCCCGAGTTTTAACGTGACTAACGAACAGCAATTGATTTTGATTTATTAAAATAGGCTTAGATAATGACGACAAAGTTAAAACACCTCCTTAAATTTAAAAGAAAATTCGTTTATGTATTATTAAGAAATAAAAACATGTTTATCTGTAAAGTCGGTTTACGGACTAGAATTTTACCTGATAACATCATATGAAAGCATTGGTGAAAATTTGTTGTCATAAACCATGGAATGAGGCCGATCACGCCTCTCTATCGCTAGTTCGGAACATTTATTCATGCATGCTGGCGTTTATCGATTTATAAGACTAAGACTCGTTGGTTTATTAAATTTAAAGTGTCACAGTTAAGCGTTATGATAATATTTTAACAAATAATGTTATATATGTTTTATGTTAATAAATGCAAAGCAATGTCTCTTTTACAATGTTAATTGATTGTACTATACAAAGCTTAGATATTTCAGCGCCTATACCTTACTCGCATATTTTCTAGTAAAAAAGTATTTGCTATAAAATTTATAGCAGGCGCCACTCAATTCCTATTCTTATAAATAATAACTGTCTTTCTGTCGCCCTAAAACTACTGAACCGATTTAAATGAAATTTGGTACGCAGATAGTCTCAGATAACCCAGAAAGGGCAATAAGATTTTGCCCGCGACTTCATCTCCGTGGAATAGTGTTTTGGACAGCATTTTTAATAATTTAGGTTATTTAACGAATAAGACACATACTTTAACGAGTGTTTCACTGTAAAGTGCTTATTGTTCTTTCTCAGGCTCTAGACCATCTGTGGACCATATTTCATTGAAATCTGTTGAGTGATTTTTGGCGTAAAAGCCAGACAGACAGTATTAGTAAAGATTGTTACTTTACACCCTTCAGGGTAAAACATTTACGAACTTTGAATCAACAGCCTTTAAAGTAAGTTTCAAGCTTCTAGTTTAAAAAAGGTTCTAGGTTTCTGTTTGTGTACCAAATTTCATTTAAATCTGTTTAGTAGTTAAGGCATGAAAACGCGATAAACAGATCGAGTTACTTAGTTATACTATTAGTAAGGATTGCCAGAAGTGACAAAAGAGCGACACTTTAAATCTCTTTAAAATAAATTCTAATCTAGTCCCCGAAAGCCTTTTATTACGAATATTAAAAAAAAGCAGTTATAATTATCTAAACTAATATTGACTCGTACATCAATCACTGTTTATAATATAAAAATGAATTGCAAAATGTGTTGGTAAGCGCATAACTCCACAACGCCTGAACCAATTTTGCCAATTCTATTTTATAAATGTTAGTGGACTTGGACTTCACTAAGGATGGTTTTTACGCTGAGAAAATTTCAAATAATTGCAGGGGAAAACAGCCTTTTTTGTTTCCCATACAAACGTTTTTTAACTAAAATTTAGAGTCAATTTAACCTTTATTGCTATTCTATAAAGTTCATAATAAATTACAAGTACTCACTGTTGTCTAAGCAATGTAGGTGTTTTTCTAACGTCAAAGAGTCAATTTGCACTTTATTACCGCTGCGCGAAGTTCAAAATCAATTGAATAATCACAAAATGTAAGAGCTATAGATATTTAGTACTGGTGTAATTTCATTTCGAAAATCATTCGTAAAACTGAAATTTGCCACATTCCAAATCTTTTTGACTGAACTAAGTCTGTCGGGTCTGCTAGTAATATGATATAATTACAGAAATTAATTTATAAATAGTAAAAAGGCTTCTAGGTAATTGTGAGCCCCTTCGTAAGCTCACTCTTGCAAAGACTTGCCGGTTCAGGATAAATGAAAATGCCACCAGATTCTTCACTCCAACGCTCCGCCGCCCACTTGTCACCAACTAACTGTTATTTGCAGAAAACCCGGAAACAGGAACAGGAATACGGTTTGCCGAAAGTGGCCATCTAATGTAGGTTTTTTACGACTGACAAACGTGCACTATTGTGACAAGCAAGCGACGGGGGTTATCGATTTATTGGATAAAATGTGATTCCTATGATTGGCGTTTTATTTATTACCAATCACAGGGGCTACTTTAATTACAAAAATGGTTCTATTTTTAGCGATGACAAATAGTGTATACGCTATAGTTACAAACATTATACATACTTATAAATATCAGACTCTAAGTTACAACAAAATCTGTCTCTTA
>JACTOM010000922.1:4983823-5007996 GCA_015832385.1 Elymnias hypermnestra | reverse complement strand
CTGTATATTTCCGAAGTAACTCAGGAATATATGTAGCTTGTCAACTCGCATAGGAGAACTGCGTAGTGGGTTTCTGCTACAAATTAATAGGCTGTTTATTACCTTTTTATATTAAAAGAGACAGAGAAGAAAATAATTTGCTTAGCGTTATTTCAAATGTGAAATATATTGATTAAACTTAGAAAAAGAAGCTTAATATTTTGCCTCTGTGATGTTTTCTCCTGTCTTCTTCATGATCCACGATACCACCACTGGTTGTGAGGACAAGTTATCCAAACTGCCGAGAGGGAACCAAATTGGTGCATCTTTCAATGTTATTAATTTCATCAAATGTTGGTGAAATAACTTCACTTTTAATTAGTCTACCTGTGAGATTCACTACTATTTTACTACCCCTGTGGCCATCTGCTATTTCAAATTCACCAATATATCCATAAAACTTGACGATCACTTTAGAACAGGGCTGGATGAGCGCGTGTCTCTTGCTACTTTTCTCAGCATTATCAGAAAGATATACAGATTTTAGAGCATCATACGCACCATGACTAGGATTTAAGTCCTGCGTCTTCAATCATTCATGACAGGTTAACCCAAAAAGAAAGATTTAAAAAATATTTAAAGTTATTTATATATATTGGACCAACCTTAAAAAATACCCATATGGTGTAGCGGACTTTTTTTTAGAACTTCTAAAGTATAGGAATAGTTTTGTTATAATATATTTTTGTGTCGTCATCATTTGTGTATTTGCCAATAATCACCACGCCTGGCAGGCGGGTTGGTGATCGCAGTGCTGACCCTCTCGCACCGATAACGCTGCTGCCCGTTATCGGTCTGTGACATTTAGGTCAGCGAGGAATGGATATACCGCCATTTATCGGTATGGGAGTTGGGTAGGAAAGATTTCGTATATGGGATACGAAGAGTTTTGGGGAGCATTAGGGTTAGGTATAGGACATTACTGCCGCGGACAGAAGAGTGAAGAGCGGTAGTAATAGCTCGAGGCACCCGGGGTCGCTTACCCGCATGCTTAGTTAGTAACCGGACAGCCGGTAGTCGCTGGAGCCAGGTGGCGCAAGACCGGGCCTTGTGGGCATCATTCATTTCATGTGACCTATGTTCAGCATTGGACGTCCATCGGTTGAAGCGACGACGACGAATCATATGGTTATATATATATAGGTTATGTGGGGCTGTACCCACTAATACCCCCTCGGTCATCTACCTCTGCACATGTATGATACCTCCGGGTTATTTGCTAAAAATTCGCCGGCGCTACCCTTGTTCAAAATTCCATTTGACACATACAAGTAGGATTAAATTCCCTACTATGAATCCATTGTGGCAGTGACATAAATAAAATGGACTTCCGTGATCTCCTTCTGCGAAGCCGTTGTGGTTAAGAAGGAAATCGATGAACGAAATCGGCAGTCTAAAGATAAAGGGAAGTCGCGGATGACTGGAAAATTGGGTTCCAGGCAAAGGGAATGGGGGATTCTCACTGATATTAGCCACCACTGTGACCCTAGGAAGTCCGTGACCCCAAGAAGTCCATTTTGTTTATGTCACTGCCACAATGGATTCATAGTAGGGAATTTAATCCTACTTGTCATGGGTCACTCAGTGAAAATCCAGTTTTCTAATGGTGAAATTTTTTTTGAACTAGTTCCAGTAATTTTTGTGTGAAAACGTTACAAACACACAGAGCACAAATGTTTCCTCTTTATAGTATTAGTTTAGATAAGTGTTATTATCATACATTATAATCGATGGTTAATTTATAATCGAGTTAATGTATAAGTAGTGCCATCAATTAACATTGAATGCACTATTAATAAAAAATATATTGAATTGTTGTCACAAACATACTTTATATGTATAAATATTTATGTAACCTGTTGACGAGTGAGGTGGGCTGTGTTTTTATTACTAACAAGATAGTGATCACACCTTATGGTAAGTGATAATACAATCTAAAATGGAAGCGCGCTAAACTGGTAAGACGTAATTTACCTTTTATGGTTACTCTTGCTTAGCAGTACGTCTTTGCTGGTAGTAAAAGTAAGTAAGTAGCAGCCTATTAACGTCCCACTACTGGGCACAGGCCTCCTCACTCCGAGGAGCAAGGGTTTTTAGAGCATAGACCCACCACTGCTCCACTACGGATTGGCAGGCATAGTATACACAAGTGCACTCTCATAGTCCGATGTGACGGCAATCCGACACGACCGGAGAGAGATCAGGCGCAGGACCTACGGCTTAACGTGCTCTCCATGGCACGGGGTTGGATCACACCGCCAACTTCCCAACTTCGGGCAAATTTAGAGAAAAATTAATATCGAGTTGTGAATTGGTCCGACCCGGGACTCGAACCCAGGACCTCATGTCTGTAGTCGAACATGTTAACCACTAGACCAATGAGTCAGTTTGATGGTAGAATGGTAACTATTTTGTAATTTGTCTGAGTCTGGATTGGTGGGAGGCTTCGGCCGTGGCTAGTTACCACCTTCCCAGCAAATACATGCCGCCAAGCAAAGAGATTTGTATTCTGGTTTGATGCTGTGTACCATAACATTTAATTGCCTCTTATTAGGTTTACGCGCTTCCATCTTAGGACTGTATCATCACTTACCATCAGTCACCAGCTAACCTGTCAGCAATAATAAAAACCTTATATAACAATTTCTTTGTTCTTCATTGTAAACTAGCAACGTTCTCGTGGCAGTTGAAACTCGGGCTATAGATTTGTTTTTAATTACTTCGTTTCGGATAATTAGCTATCTACACAATTACATTGATAATCTAATCAATATACAGATTTTACTTTACAATTTATACTAATAATACAAATTCGTAACATCATTCACGTAAAATGTCCGACATTAGTCAATTTAAAAATACTCTACAGGTATTGAAAGAATTTTTTAAATCGCTCCAGTAATTTTTAGCTTGATTATTATAAATTGTTAAAAATGGAAACAAAAATTCAAAATGCAAAACTTTCTTCTATTAAAGAAGAGATTTATTTGTAATACTTTATTGTCTCAGAAGTTATACACAACATTTAGATTGACATTTTTAAATTCGTTATATCTTTCGAATGGAATGAAACGGTCATTAATAAAACATTTAATAGGATAAATATTAATACAGAGGTATGAATAATATGGTTTGATTATTGTCGGCGCTTTTATTAACTTTTCAAAATGTAAAAAAGTAGTTGGATATATGGCATCTGAGACTTTTTTGTAGATATTAACTGCTTCATTAGTCTAGTGGATAGCATGTTCGACTACAGACATGAGGTCCAGGGTTCGAGTCCTGGGTAGGACCAATTAAAAAAATCAATTTTGAGTTTTCTATTAAGGTTTTCTCAATATTTACCGAAGTTGGGAAGTTGGCGGTGTGATCCACCCCCGTGCCTCGGAGAGCACGTTAAGCCGTCGGTCCTGCGCCTGATCTCTCTCCGGTCGTGTCGGATTCCCGTCACATCGGACTATAAGAGTGCACTTGTTGTGTACTATGCCTGCCAATCCGCAGTGGAGCAGCGTGGGGGGTCTATGCTCTAAAAACACTCACTCCTTGGAGTGAGGGGGCCTGTGCCCAGCAGTGGGACGTTAATCGGCTGCTACTTACTTGTAGATATTAATAGGTTCTATAATACTGTAAATATTTTTTTGTTCTATCTTCAATAGTTTCCGCAGAGCACGTGATATTTTGTATCACACCTTGTGTTACATTAATGCATTTTTCTTAGGCATTCCTTATTTTTTTTTAATAATATAGCCTATATCGCTCAGTGAAAATGCAGCTTTCTAACGGTGAAAAACTTTTTCAAATCGGTCTAGTAGTTTTTGTGTGAAAACGTTACAAACATACATACAAAAACACAAATGTTTCCCCTTTATAATATTAGTATCTTAAATACGTAATCGCTTTCAGCTCCACAATAAAGGATTTAAGTTTGCATTATACCAGGACTATGGGAACAAAACCTGCATGGGTTATCCAGGTGTTCTTGGTCATGAGGTAACAGACATTCAATCTTTTGTGGAATGGGAGGTAGATTATATCAAACTGGATGGATGCTATATTGACGTATCGAAAATGGATGAAGGTAAGTTCATTTCTCGTTTAAAAGAATTACTTTTGTGGTTTATTTTTCAAGATGTCAATAAAAAACCTTTACTATTTATTCCCTTACAGTCTACAAGTGTTGATATTTATAAATTTACTGATTAGTATGTTAGTAAAATCTCTTAATCTATATTAGTATTGTTAGTTACGTAATACCTGTGGCGGTAAATGCCTTCTCCATTTCTGACCGTTCCATTCTGTTTGTTGCTGTCTTCTCTGCTATTCTTTCGAGGTCATCGAACTATATTTTTGGGGGACGGCCTTGCTTCCATTTGGAGACTCTTGGGTGCCAGTTAGTTATCTTTTGTCTTTGTCTCTTACACTTTTGTCTCAATAGGTATTTCACATCCTTTAGCATTTGTCTTATTTCTAAACTCAGGTTGCTCTTTCTGTCCTTAAGTGTCAAGTTTAAAAAACTTCGTTCCATTCCTCTGTGACATTTTTGGAGCTTTAAATTTATTTCCGTTTAAAACTTCCTTCAGAGCCCAGTATTTATTCCAATTACATTTTATTCTCCTATTTATTCCTTTATAAGTGTAGATGTATTTGGATAGATTCTCGTTTAGATAACTTTCTTTATAAAAATGAAACTTACGTGCTTGATTGTCTATTTATAATCCATCATTGTGATTTTTGTTTGTGGAAAACATCGTGAAGAAAACTTAATATCCTGGCACTAATTCTGGGGTGGTTGAATCCTACCAATCCGCTGTGGAGCAGCGTGGTATATACTTCAAAACTCTTTTTCCTATGAGTGAGAACACCTGTGCTTACATCCTTTTTTATCTGTATATGTATGTATTTAGGTATTTAAATGTATACCTAAAAAAGTTATATTAATTATTGAAATTTCAAAGATAATGGGCTAAACTGAGCTACTTAGTTATCCTTAGTTATATTATAAATGCGAAAGTAAGGGTCCGTTAACATAGACCGGCTCGGACTGAAGAGCAGATTTCGATCGCGATTGATATAGTTTTGTATAGTTGAAAAAAGGTTTATTTTTACATTTCACCCCCTATGTTATTGAGAATGCCTGAACTAAACAGGTGAAATGAAAAATAAACCTTATTTCAACTATCCAACACTATTTTAATCGCAATTAAAATCTGCTATTCTGTCCGAGCCGATCTGTCTGAACGGACACTAACTCTGTCTGTCTGTAGCACTTTCACGACAAAACTATTAAACCGATTTTAATGAAAATTGGTAAACAGATAGTCCAGATCCTGAGACAGGGTATAGGGTGCTTTTTAACGTAGACAACGTAGACGCTCAATTACAACGGGATTCCCCATATTCGCATGGGATCCGGATATATAAGCAAAAAATGACCACTCGCTGTAAGATACCCAAAAATATTCACCAGATTAACTTTAAATTCGGCATATCGCGACGTAGCTTCTTACTAAGAACCTTCTCCATATTCTCATCTGAATATAAGCGAAACTTGTTGAAAGATTTGCTTTACCATCCACCCTTTGATCTGACATTCGTCATGCATGTTCCTTTCGCGACATAACTTTGCACTAACAACGGGTTTTACGTTATTCCAACGGTATCAATAACTACCCGGGTAACAGCTATTAAAAAATAACGCTTGCATTTTAGACACCGACGTTTTTTTTTTAATTCTGGTGATAATATCACCTCATGTTTTAACCTAGGTCATTGTTATTTTTTTATCATTAAGCTATTAAAATATGATGCTTAAAAAACACATCATTAGCACAAAAGGCAGAACAGTAATAAATAATTTATCTTTGAAACATTGTCTTACAAAATTAGGATTTTTTACTTGTCTATTCAAAGAAAATTCTTTCAAGATTTTCTCAATGTTTGCCCAAAGTTGGGCGGTGTGATACAACCCCGCGCCCATCGGAGAGCACGTTAAGCCGTCGATCCTGTGCCAGATCTCTCTTCAGACGTGATGGAGTCCCGTCACATCAGACCATGAGAGTGAAGGAATAGAGAGTGCACTTGTGTACTGTGCCTGCCAATCCGCAATGGAGCAGCGTGGTGGGTTAATGCTCTAAAAACCCTCTTTCATGCAAACGAGGAGGTCTGTGCCCAGCAGTGGGGCGGTAATGGGCTGCTATTTACCTTACCTTATATAGAAGCCGTCGTTCTATCTAAACTAATATTATAAAGAGGAAACATTTCACACAAAAACTACTGGATCGATTTGAAAAAATTTTTCACCATTAGAAAGCTGCATTTTCACTGAGCGACATACTATATTACTTTAAAAAAAATAGGGTTCCCTAATAAAATTGCATAAATGTTACCTAAGGGAAACTATTGATGATAGAACAAAAAAATGTTGTACAATATTATAGAAGGTATTCATATCTAAAAAAAGTCCGCAATACCATATGTCCAACTACTGTAGTTATGCCACTATTTTATTAAATACCTGTAAATACTTTTGAAATTAATAAAATCAAATATTAAATTCAAAAGATATAACGAGTTTAAAAATGTCAATTTGAAGAAAATTGTAGCGATCCTTATAACTGGGCCTGTGATTGGTGAATTTGCTCATATTCCATGGATACCAATGAGATTAAATGACACACACAATCTTTTTTGTTTTGAAACAAAAGATAGCATAAATGACATCTTTACATAACCTATGAAAAATGAATAACTTTTAAACAAAAGATAGTAGCATAAATGAATGCCTTATTTACATAACCTAGAAATGAATTAACAAAACCGTTGCTATAGACAACGGTCTAATAATTCATGTCACAACCTTGTGCGTGGGTAGATGCGTGGGAGTGCATGGGTGGATGCGTGGGAGTGCGTGGGTGGATGCGTGGGAGGATATGTGGGAGTGCGTGGGTGAATGTATGGAAGGATGTGTGGAAACGCGTTAATATGTATTGAAATGACGTTAGACATTTTGCCGGTCTTTGTGCGCTTCGTAGCAGAAACAAATGACTATCCACATAAATTTGAAAAAAAAATGGTAAAGGGTTGATGGAATTCAAAAAATTCAAAAACCTTCTACAATTAATTCCGCGTCGAATGGTCATGGTCTCATGCCGATCGGTCCAGTAGTTTTCAAGTTTATAGATAACAAAGAAAAAAAAGAGTTGCTTTTATATATATATATGTCGGAGAATAAGAGAACGGAAAAGCATAAAGCACAGGGGCATAGGGTTCTCCGCCGACATCGTCATTTTTTTATTTTTATTTATTAGGTTTACTAACGATAACTGACACTGATACATGCACATATTATATAGCCTAGTTTGTATATAAATGTAACTATCACTTAAAAGTAAACACAACATGAACTAACAAAAAAAGTATAGCAAAATGTAAACAAAGTAAGTCATTAATGGGATCCATTATTTAATTTCTTATTCTGTGGGCGTTCATGGGTATTGTTGGTGCAATCAAACACTTTATTAATTAACTCTGATTATAATGTTCAATCACTTAATGTTCCCGATATCAATTTACACAAACTCATTAACAATAATAGCTAGGAACGCGACAGTTTCAATAGTCGACCACTCCGGCCGACCGCCACTCGAGAAATGCCGAGAGACGCGTCGGACTGCCACTTATTGACTCTTCCCCCACGCCGATACACAGATGGCGCCAGCGTTCCACAGACTATTACACACGGACCAGCGATCCACAGACTCTTGCACTCCGACATATAGAATATAGATAATGTACGATAGTCATATGATATTTCTATTAACTTCATCCATGCGGTGTTTACCTTTAAGTAAATTGCTACATTTACATATAAAGTAAGTCCTAGCATATATATTTCTTCCATATTAAAATTTAAGTAGTTTGTTGGTGAACCTTCAATAAATAAATAAAATTACATTATGAAGTAAGTGTATATCTAATAATCTGAAAGGAAGTAATGAAAAACCAAGTGAAATAAAACATTTACGTCAACGCCAATAAATCTATAGTCCGATTTAATAGACTTTCCACTGCCACAAGATCGGTATCTACGCGGGTGAAACCGCAGGGCATTGCTAGTGTTTGAATAATTTCATTCCTTTGCTATTATTTGATGCTTGAGTTTTTTGAATTTTACATATACATTGTTTAATCGTCACTGAAAATATTGTTTTACAGCACTACTTTTTTATGTGTACAGGATATCCTTATTTCGGTAAATTATTAAATAAAACTGGACGTCCTATTGTGTACTCGTGCAGTTGGCCAGCTTATCAAAAAGAGGTAAGCAGAAAGTATAAAAATGTTTACGAAAACACAGCTATTTATATTCACTACTGATCGCCTAGTGGTCTAAATTTGATCATAATTAATTAAAATTATAAGTTTGAACATTATTTATATTCAGGTTCTACTGTCAAAGACTATAAATAAGTATATAGGTATTACGTAAAATTATTATTCTAATTTAACACTACCCGATTTTATTATAACGGTTACGGTTGTTCATTTGCCTATTTTTTCCATCAAATTCTATGATATTTAAATTAAAAAAAGACCAACAATGTTTAAAATAAAGAATGTAGTTTCTTTTTTTTATTGAAACCAAAAACCATACTATGAAATAATTAATTAATAAAAGAAAACTTCTCTGAAAACGATGTTTTATATAAAAACTCTTTCATCATGTGTTGAATGTCTCATAAACAATATTAATCTGTTTTCAATTTGACCACAGACTACAACAATAAACAAGAGGATACGTGTGTCAAATATATGGTAGTGTGTGTAATTATTTAATGACTAAATAATTCTATTGTTTTATGCAAAATTGTGTGGGAACTTTTAAAATCTTCTGTCTGTGGAGTTTTTTTTTTTATGTTTATTAAATGATTGCGTCTCGTGTTAATATATTTATAAAGATTTGAATATGGAATAAGCATGGAATAACTAACTATGCCACTTCACTGATAAAATAACGAAAACAACTTCTATCCAATAGAGGATTATTACGTTTCTGTCAATATTTTATTTTGGATTAAGCGAATACTATCATAACTTCAAGTATTTTTTATTTTTCCTTATTTTTTTGGTCTTTGAGTCTCTCACTCTTTCTACAATTTACACTACACTTTACACTTTCAAAATTTTTAGAATTACTTTATACAATAATTTTGCCTGAGAGGATGTTGGTGCTGACAATATACTCTGAAAGGTGTAAATAGGTAGTACGCACTATAATGCGTATTCGTCGCTTCAACCGATGGACGTCCACTGCTGGACATAGGTCTCACGAAATGATGCCCACAAGGCCCGATCTTGCGCCGCCTGGCTCCAGCGGCTACCGGCGACCCTCCTTATATCGTCGGTCCACCTTGTGGGGGGTCTTCCTACACTGCGTCGTCCAGTGCGGGGTCGCCATTCCAGCACTTTCCGACCCCAACGTCCATCGGTTCGTCGGACTATGTGCCCCGCCCATTGCCACTTCAGGTTCGCGATTCGTAGAGCTATGTCGGTGACTTTGGTTCTGCTACGGATCTCCTCATTTCTGATTTGATCGCGTAGAGAAACTCCGAGCATAGCCCTCTCCATCGCACGCTGAGTGACTCTGAGCTTCCGCATGAGGCCCATAGTCAGCGACCACGTCTCAGAACCGTAGGTCATCACTGGCAACACGCACTGTTCGAAGACTTTGGTCTTCAGGCACTGAGGGATATTGGACGAAAAAGTCTTCCGGAACTTCCCGAACGCTGCCCAACCGAGTTGGATTCGGCGGTTGACCTCTTTCTCGAAATTGGACCTACCTAGCTGGACTATGTGTCCCAGGTATGTATACTCGTCAACAATTTCGAGTGTAGAGTTCTCAACGATGACTGGGTGGAGCGGAACATGGATATTGGACATAACTTTCGTCTTATCCATGTTCATTTTTAGGCCCACCTGTCGAGAAGCTCTGCTGAGGTCATCGAGCATTGCATTGAGATCTTCCAGAGTCTCTGCCATAATGACCACGTCGTCGGCAAACCGTAGATGAGTGATGTACTCGCCGTTGATGTTGATGCCCAGTCCGTTCCACTCCATAAGCTTAAACAGGTCCTCCAACGCCGCAGTAAAGAGCTTCGGGGAGATAACATCTCCCTGTCGCACTCCACGCTGCAGTTGGATAGACGCTGTGCTTTGGTCCTGTATACGGACTGACATGGTGGCGTTTTCGTACAAACACTTCAACACGTGTATGTACCGGTGGTCAATTCGGCATCTCTGCAAAGATCTCAACACGGCCCATGTTTCCACCGAATCGAAGGCTTTCTCATAGTCCACGAACGCCAAGCAAAGTGGCCGATTATACTCCTCGGTCTTCTGTATAATCTGCCGCAGCGTAAAGATGTGGTCTATGGTACTAAAGCCTTTTCGGAATCCGGCTTGTTCGGGAGGCTGGAAGTCGTCAAACTTGCGAGCGAGACGATTCGTGATGACCCTCGAGAACAGTTTATAGACATGACTTAGCAGCGCAATAGGTCTATAGTTCTTCAATAAGGTGTTGTCACCTTTCTTGAAGAACAGAACTACCACGCTCCTATGCCATGCCTTGGGCACCGTGCCTTCCAGGATGACGGAATTGAACATTCGCTGAAGGACTTTAAGAATGGGTTTTCCACCCGCCTTCAGGAGTTCCGCTGTGATTCCGTCATCACCCGGTGCCTTGCCGTTCTTCATCTGTTTGAGAGCCATACTAATCTCGTACAAGCTGACGTCCGGGATATCTTCGGTATAATGCCGGGTCAGTTTGGCACGGGGATCTTTAGCCAAACTATCAATAGGCTTGCAAGTCGATGTGTACAACTGTCCATAGAAGCTCTCAACCTCCCTCCGAATCTCAGGTCCAGATGCAATGAGTTCGCCGTTATGGGTCTTCAGCCGCGTCAACTGGCTCTGACCGATAGACAAATCTTTTGCGAACACTTTAGTGCCTTTGTTGCGTTCGATGGTATCTCGTATACGCTCGGCATTAAAGTGTCGCACATCACGCTTTTGCGATTTAGAGATCTGTCTATTGATCTGCCGATATGCGGACGCGTCTGCTGTAGACTGCAAGCTCATTGCATGTCTCTGTTCCATGAGATTAAGAGTATGGTCTGAGAATCTCTTGGTTTGCTTTTTACGGGGTTTATAAAATTTCATCCCAACCGTATGGACAGTTTCCACTAGCCTATCGTTTAGCTCGTCCACAGATTCGCAATCCTCGAGGCAGGCGAAGCGGTTTTGCAGCTCTAGTTGAAAGCTCTCGGGGTTTTGGATATGCGCGCGAGTGGGTCGGAGCGTAGACTTCACCAGTCTGAACCGCTCTCGGTGTACGTTGATATTCAATGTGCCTCTTACCATACGGTGATCGCTCCCAGTTTTCACTTGATTGATCACAGAGACATCATTGAATATGTTCCGTTTCGTAGACATGATGAAGTCAATCTCGTTTCTCGTGGAACCATCAGGACTCAGCCAGGTCCATTTTCGGAGCGGCTGTTTCTTGAAAAAAGAGTTCATCATATAGAGTCCCTCCTTTTCCATGAAATCAGCGAGCATCTGTCCCCTCTGGTTCCGTTGCCCATACCCAAATTGCCCCACTCTCAACTCTGCCCCGCTTCGTTCGCCGAGTTTTGCGTTGAAATCACCCATAACAACGTTGTAGAAGGTCCTAGAGGTATGCATGGCTTTGGAAATGTCCTCATACATAACCTCTACATCATCATCTGGATGCGATGATGTGGGTGCGTAAACCTGGATGACCTTCAACGAATACCGTTTGGTAATTCTGAGTATCAGGTACGCTACCCTGTTGGACACGCTGTTAACTTCTACAACGCTGTTGACGAGAGATTTGTGGACGAGGAACCCGACACCACCTTGGGACTGGTGTTCGCCCTCCCGGTAGTAGAACAAGTTACCGGATTTGAGGATTATCGTGTCCTCCCCCTCTCTACGGACTTCCGACAATCCTATAATATCCCAGTGTAACTTGTTTACTGCTTCTTCCAGTTCGAAGATCTTTTCGTCGGTCCTCAAAGTGCGTGCGTTGTATGTTGCCAGGTCAAGTCGTCGGGGTTGGCAGCGGAATCTCTTCCGGAGATTCTTAGCACCCCCTGCCCCGCCGTTACCATAACCGCTGCCAGAGCTAGGAATAGCGGGGCTGCCGGGGACTGGGGGCCATTGCTGCCTTGTTGTACTCATCGTGGTTGTGCCAATAATCACCACGCTTGGCAGGCGGGTTGGTGATCGCAGTGCTGACCCTCTCGCACCGATAACGCTGCTGCCCGTTATCGGTCTGTGGCATTTAGGTCAGCGAGAAATGGATATACCGCCATTTATCGGTATGGGAGTTGGATAGGAAGGATTTGGTATGTGGGATAAGAGGAGTTTTGGGGAGCATTAGGGTTAGGTATAGGACATTACTGCCGCGGACAGGAGAGTGAAGAGCGATAGTAATAGCTCGAGGCGTCCGGGGTCGCTTACCCGTATGCTTAGCTAGTAACCGGACAGATTATCTGGCTAAGCACCCTCTGAACCCATAATGCGTATTAAGTATCTTAAACTTTATAAAAATTTTGCCAAATAAAATTTTGTTTGAATGTATAGATATAGACATATTTTTGAAGTGAAACTTTTTAAGCGCATGAGGGTAAAATTTTCACGGATGTAGAATCATGAAGATGTGCAGCGTGTTTAATGCAAATTCGTTTGAGCGTTAGGTAGTTTTAATATTTAAAAACAACTTACGGCATTTTAATTTGTCACTCGTCATTTGATACTTTATTTTTCACAAAATATAAAAATATTTCATAAATTCTCTTTTCTAAATTTTAAATACATAAAAAATTTTTTATTAATAATTTCTAATATTGCCAAAAAAACACGTGGCGTTTTTATTTACAATTCGTGGTTTGAGATTTCATAAAATTCATTATATTCCTAAAATATGGAGATATTTTTCCCTCCCTCTGAGTTTCAGAAATGTAAAGTTTTAGATTTGTATAAATATAAACAAGTCTTAAAAACTAATTTGCCAAAGAAATTGCACTTCTGACATTTGTACTTTGTACGCACGCCCTTTTATTTATTGATCCTCATAATTGAAGAAGCTAAGTATTAGATTATTAAATCTCGTCATCTATTTGAGTTTTCAAGCTTCTTGATAACACCGGCACACAAATAAAAATATCTGTACACCGGACGCCATCCTTCTACGTGCATATTTTGGGACCCACTGAATACGAACTACGAATCAGATTAGGCTGTCTAGTCTTCAATTTCGAGTGAATTGCAAAGTGCTACTGCCACTTCACATCAAACTAGGTCTTATAATACAATATGTCAAAGCTCTGGACGAGGATGGTGACTGTTTTCAGTACTTGAGAGTAAAAGTTTCCAGTGGCTGCTGTCCTGTAATTTTCACTTTTATTATTTCCTAAAATGTTATGACCATGTGTGTTCCACCCCCGTGCCTCGGAGGGCATGTTAAGCCGTCGGTCCTGTGCCTGATCTCTCTCCGGTCGTGTCGGATTGAAAGAATAGAGAGTGCACTTGTGTACTATGCCTGCCAATCCGCAGTGGAGTAGCGTGGTGGGGCTTTGCTCTAAAAACCCTCGCTTCTCGCAGTGAGAAGTCCTGTGCCCAGCAGTGGGACGTTAATGGGCTGCTGCTACTACTACACATTTTTGAAACTTACTCAAGCTGCTCTCTCCGCATCATTCATTTTTACTACAAAATTAGCATCCTGAAATAGAGTTCTTTGGGGGTCCATTAAAAATTCCGTTTTAATTTGGCATCACTTATCGCCACAAACTTTTCTCTCATGTACTGAAACCAATCACCATCCTTGTCCAGCTTTGAAAAATTGTTTTATGAGACCTAGTTTGATGTGAAGTAGCGGTAGCAGTTTTTTTGCAATTTACTCGAAATTGAAGGCTGAACGGCCTAAATGCCTGCCTAACTGGCCTGCTGACAATTTTTTTTTTGTGTGCCAGTGCAATCAGTTTCTATCATATATTTTGTGTATATAAATACCTCATAAAATGAAATAAAATGTATATTTTGTATTTATTTACTAAAAATTCTCACTTCTGTTCTGTATATTAATATCTTTCTAGCCAGACTATGCCTCGATTGCTAAATCGTGTAATTTGTGGCGTAATTGGGATGACATTCAAGACTCTTGGGAGTCTCTTAGTAAAATTATGACCTGGTTTGGTGATAATCAAGATGTATTCGCTAAATACGCTGGTCCAGGAAATTGGAACGACCCTGATATGGTAAGAATTCATCCGCATGTGGCCAATACTTCTGGTTTCACTTAATATCCGATTCTTACTTTTCACTTGTTGCTTTGAATTCGCCAAAAATGCGGCTGGCAAACGTTCGATAGGCACCGAGTAAACGCACCACTGGCTTTTTTTATTCATATCCTATTTTTGTTCTCTTTAAATTATTTCTTCTTCTAAAACTAACCTAATAGGAATCTAATAAAATCAATAAATGAATGATACAAAATGGGCTTTATAAAAAAACTAGATTATGAGCAAAAGTCAAACAGCTATAATTGAGATTATTCTTATCATTATTGTTATTACTAGCTCTTAAGTCATTTTATGAGTTGGTGGTGTAACCCAACATAAGAATGAGATTTGCGCAGTTATTCGAACAGATGGAAGATTATTAAAACACATTTTAAAATATTGCAGCTTCTTGTAGGCAATTTTGGTCTATCATTAGACCAGGCTAAAGTACAAATGGCTGTTTGGTCGATATTAGCAGCGCCATTGCTTATGAGCGTGGACTTGGCGACCATCAGACCAGAGTTCAGAGCAATTCTGCTTAACCGGGACATTATTGCTGTGAATCAAGATTCTCTTGGAAAACAAGGGATCAGAGTTTGGAATAAGTCACGTTGTGAGGTGAGAATATTGGTATTTCAGTTCTTACTTTGCACTCTTACTATATGGAAATATCTTTATCAAATATTCAATCTAAATATATATGTTGGAGTGCAATAGTCTGTAGATCGCTGGTCCGTGTGAAATAGTCTGTGGAATGTTGGCGCCATCTGTATATCGGCGTTGGACAGAGTCAACAAGTGGCAGTCCGGCGGGCGTTTCTCGGTAGTTCTCCGTTGACGGCCGGCCGGTGCGATCGACTTTTGAAACTGTCGCGTTCTTATTAATGAGTTTGTGTAAATTGATGTTGGGAACATTATAATCTGAGTTATTTAATAAAGTGTTTATTAAATTCCACCAACATTACCCACCAACACCCCAGTATGGAAATTAAATTATGAATACCATTAATGACGATGTCGGTGGAGAACCCTACGCCCCTATGCTTTATGCTCTCTTTCTCTTTTATTCTCCGACAAATATAAAAGGTTAAAATGCTGAGGAAATATGAAAAAATGCTTGGGATGTAGTAAAAACAAAAATTTCGATTTCCCTTGGAAACTAATACTGCCTGTCAAACTTTTGGTGTTCGTCATGTCGTTTAGAAATCAAATTAAATTTAAAATAATTCTTTGGCTTTTTTTTCATATAGTATTGACATTGACAACCAACAATTTCTGATCGCAACTATAAGGGTCATAGGTAAAAGCTATAATAGGACCATTACCTCATACCATGTTAGCGCGCTTTGATCTTAGTTTATATCATCATTTACAATCAGGAGATTATAGTCAAACGCTAATCATTTACCATTAAACAATGCAATAATTTACATGATTTTTTTATTAATTTATTTATTATTTATAGATATGGAGGAGAGAATTGTCAGATGGGTCTTATGCCATCGCCTTTGTGAACAGACGTGACGATGGAGCCCCTTACACCATAAAAGCCTCTTACGAAGATATGGATATACCAAAGCAGACATATGAAGTGCAGGTATCTACTAAAGTCATTAAAGTTAGTATACATAGGATACCTTATCCCTTTCGAGAGATACAGATATGTAAAAAAGCTAAGAATGTCAGCATACATACAAGCTAAAGATATATTGGGTAGAAATATATCGGAGAATAAGAGAGAAGGAGCATAAAGCACAGGGGCGTAGGATTCTCCGCCGACAGCGTCATGAATGCCATTCATAATTTAATTTCTATACTGTGGGCGTTGGTGGGTAATGTTGGTGGAATCAAACATTTTATTAATTAACTCGGATTATAATGTCCAATCATTTAATGTTCCCGATAACAATTTAGAGAAACACACACACACAGACAGTTTCAATAGTCGATCGCTCAGGCGGACCGTCACCTGAGAATTATTTTAATTGTAAAAAAGTACATGTTATATGTGATATTGAAATTTAGGAATTACCTTCAACTATTATTTGGGTTTTCATTAGGAACACACAACATAACTAGAATAATGATATTAAAATTATAAGGAAAGACATAGGAAATACAAAAATATTAGTAATAGTATATTACGCACACAGGGAGAAAAATAGAGCATTACAATCCCTTTTTCGCATCAAAAAACTAGCTCCTGTCCTTTCTGTGGCTCTAGACTGTGTGGGAACTTTTATTTCAATCGAATGAGTTGTTTTAGCGTGAAAACAGTTTGCAGTATATTGTTTTATCCTGAAGTTAGTACGCTGTTACTTACAAAATCAAAGAATTGTTGACTTTATATCTTTTCTTTAGGACTTATACAAAGAAGATCAGGAACGTTCTTTAAGCCTAGACGATGTTGTATTCAGCACAAGAGTAAATCCATCAGGTATGTTAGTTTAGACTAATCAATACTAAATATTATAGATAATTAGTTTTATTATTATTATAAAGCCGAAGTATTTATTTGTCTGAGTTTACAGCTCTATCATATTAGACTATATCAATATATACTATCAAGTGGATTACAGACAAGCGCTAAGCTTACCACTAGAAGGGATCAAAAAGTAGTGAGAATGAGATAGATTATAATGAATGAAACCTAATAATTGATTTTTCTACATAGTCTACAGACCGAGCCCAACGCTTTTCCAAGGCTTCGCTGTTTCAAAAAAAAGATTTGTGTTGGTCCTGCAAAAAGCTCCCCACGGCATTTATCACCTCGTTAACGTCTTGTTACCTGTTTCCTCTTGAGTTTTTTTTTTCAAATTTGGGAAACAGGCAAAAATCGCTAGATGCCAGTTCTGGTGAATAATCTTATTCACATTGCGTTGTCGTGATGAAACAGCACGTCCCTCCGAAGTTTCCCTCTCCTTTTCTCTTTGATGACATTCCTCAATTTGGGAAGCTACACAATATTGGCTTGTAACAGTGGTTCCACACTCCAGGTAATCGATCAACAATATTATATAATCCTTTCTGAGTCCCAAAATATTCAGGCCTTGAACCTTGCTAGCTGACGCCACGGCATGGAACTATTTCGGGGTCGGTGATGGCTGTTTTGCCTCCAGATCAAAATGGTGGATCCATGTTTCGTCCATTGAAATGAAACGAGACAAAAAGTTAACAGAATCTTGTTGAAACTTCATCGCTTCAACGCTTCAACTGATGAACGTCCAGTGCTGGACATAGGTCTCACGTAATAGTGTCCACAAGGCCCGATCTTGCCGGGGACTGGGGGCCGTTGCTGCCTTGTTTTTGTGGTTGTGTCAATAATCACCACGCTTGGCGGGGGGGTTGGTGATTGCAGTATTGACCTTCTCGCACCGACAACGCTGCTGCCCGTTATCGGTCTGTAGCGTTTAGGTTAGCTTATAGAGAATGGTTATTCTCATTTGTCGGTAGGACTTATCCAACAATATCTACGAAATGTCAAGTCGATTTTATTTCTGACTGTCGGTTAATATTCTCGGCACCCAACTTGCGGAGACTTTTCTCATATTCAAAGACTGTTTCAATATAGATCGAATACTTCCATTTGAAATACCCGTTTCTTGAATTAAGTATCGGATGGTAACTCTTCGATCGCTCAATACAATTGTCTCGCCTTCGTAACAATGACTTCGATGGACGGCCGCAGCGATGTCGTCTTCCGTGCTCGTTCTTCCCAGTGTCCGACTGGCCATATAGTCGGAGTGGCATTTGCCAGCCGGGCCCCAACCTGCACGGGCCCCCCACAGACCTGGCTTGCTGCGGCAACCGTACCAGAGGAGGACCGCGCAGGCTAGGTCTTAACTCAATAACTCAACGTGAAGAAAATCAGTCTTAGATGTTGCATTATGTCATGGAAAATGCCTTAAAAAGAGCTAAAAGTTGCATAGTGAATCGCAGTCACCATTTAGCGGATATAACTTGGCAACCACAACGAAAAAGAAATATATAAAGACCAAATAAACTTATTATGAAAATCAAACCTTACTTTCAATCTTTTCTTTGAACTACCCTGCACAAAAGCCAAAAATAGGACATCATTGCCAAAGTAACCAAGCACTCATTGCTTTAATACGTCGGTGATGATTAAATTTTATTTATCTCAGTATTTTCCGATTGTATCCTATCTAACCATCTTCTAGTCTCGGGCTCTAGCCTGTCTGCCAGCTGGGCTCTTTCGGCCAAGTCCAACCCTGCGCGAAATTAAGAAGCTCTCCTTGCAACAATGGAATACGCGGAACAGACTCTCCTAATGTTGCCTCTAAATCGCAATGAATCTTTTGCGGCTTTTACTTTTTTAAACAGATGTATTTAAGAACAGCTCGCACTTCATGTTTCTCCATTTTCGAGAACACGTTCCGACACAAAGCAAACAAATGACTACAAATCAAAGGAGAATGGAAGATTTTTTTCATTATTAAAATAACAAATGTGTATCTGAGTTATGCCTATCAGTATTTTTTTGCCTTACCAAGTTCTTACTTTTTGATTCCTCCTCATAGTTAAGCGCGATTTCATCTTAATCAGATAAAATGATCTCTGATAAAATAAGCACCCAAATATGAAATTTTTCATTTAAATTAATTAATTTTACAGGTGTAAAATACTTCAAATTTATACCAAAGAAATCGAACGAGATTGAAGTCAAAAGCGTTTGAATAGCTGTGTGTGATGTTTGACACTTGTAAGTCAAAACTGACATCGTTCTTCTCCATATTCTGAGAAAAACTCTCTTAAGGTCACTGCCAATTGATAATAGACTATAATTCGTTCGCGTTAAGAATCTTTTTTATCTTAGACATAGCCTAATAAATTTATCAAATTCATGGCAGTGGCATTGCAAGTTCATAGCAATGACTCACTGCATTTGTAACGCGAACGAACGATAGTATAAAAAATATGTATGTTTTAAACCACCTGACTGAAACACTAAAACATAGATAATGAGAGACGTAACTTTCTATGAGAGAAAGAGACAAATTTGCCAAATGCGTTCTCACTAACATAAGAAACGTAACTCCTTTTTCTCTTCTCATTCTTTCGTTTGCTTTACCCGATCACACATTCGTAACGCTTCTCGTTACAAATTCGCTTTTTACCCTAACTCAAGCGTGCTTTATGAAGTTTTACTTTGTATAATAAATGAAAGATATTTGTTGAATATTGACTTTTATTACCCAAGAGTATAGTTGGTTTTTCTTGATCGGAATGAACCTTTCGTTATCGAGTATAGTTAATGCAATGGTTGCTAACGAGGGCTGTACAGCAGTTGCCTCCTTCTGTAAATCTGTTATGTCGTTGAAGGAGGCTGGAAACCAGGATGTGTTTTACGCATCTCCTTCTATGAAGTTTTGAAATGAGATGACTCTTTTCTTAACCCAAGGATGTCGACTTGCCACTTCCGTCTCACAAGTTTTTTGAAGTGAAACTTCTTTAGGCTAATGAAGTTAAAATGTTTATTGCTGACAGATTAGCGCTTGACTGTGATCTCACCTGATGGTAAGTGATGATACAGTCTAAGATCGAAGCGCGCTAATCGGTTAAGAGGCGATATACCCCTTACGGTTTCTACACACCATCGTACCGGAACACAAATCTCTTTGTTTGGCGGTACGTTTTTGCTGGTAGGGTGGTAACTAGCCACGGCCGAAGCCTCCCGCCAGTCCAGACTCAGATAAATTAGAAAATACAATTTCCTAAATTCGTCCTACCGGGGATCGAACCCGGGACCTCCGCTAGCAAAACGGATACTCGCTCCACTGCGCCAGCGAGGCCGTCAATATTTAATTACAAATAACATGGGATTTTAATTTGCAACATTTAATATACTGTTTTTTATAAATTTTATTAACAATTTCTAATATTGGCAAAAATCACGTGCCATTTTTATATACAATTCGTCGTTAGTAGTTGGGTTTTCAACGGTTCTGCCCCCCCCCCCCCCTTATTTTTGTTAACACCGCTGGTGCCCCACGATTCAAACAAAAAAAAAATGTATGTACCAATACATTTATTTGCGGTACAATATTATCTTACATAACTTTAAAATACAAATATCATTCAATATTGTAGTACATTTATTTGCGGTACAATATTAACTTACATAACTTTAAAATAAAAATATCATTCAATATTGTATTACTACTGTCAAACAAATTTATAAAGTAACTTGCTTTGTAACCCATATACATGTAATACAAATACATCAGACAATATTCACCACATACACTTGTCAAATCATTTTGTATTCTTTTTGTGTTGAAATACCACCACTTTGTGTTTCTTTTCAGGAACAATTTATGATACTTAGCCGGTACACGACCATAAGAATCAAAATAGTGACCTATACCGTCGGAGTTAATATATATCGCTATCCAATGCGATCCTGGTTGATAATCTGAGTCTAGGTTGCTTATTATGTAAGCTGGTGTTTGAACATATACTGGTAACCGATTCGCTGCATATACATTGTGTTCTAGAATTGGATCGATATTTCTCAAATATTTCTTTATCTCTAATGTATTCATGGTATTTTATTTCATGAAAACTATTGATCTTTATACTATCGTAGATCAATGGTGAATGAGAATTATGGGCAGGTTACTTCGAATATATTATTTAGAGGATCATACAATAAAAATCAAGTAAATGTTCTAAAAAGTTTTATTTCATACCTTACTTATATGTATCTTAATCTATTTACATTATTGAGATAGCTTAACTGCTATAGTCAACTGTTACATTACGGTTTTTATCAATTTCAATAACATTATCAAACTCTGCGTAAACTATACAGTTGATGGTCTCAGGAATAGATGAATCGAAACGAACTTCTAGTCTAACACTACCATGCTTAATAAGATTCCAGTGACTAGAATGTGCGGATAGATCGGGGGTCAAATCAAAAGCTAAAAGACAATAACCTTTTGCAAATTGTTCTCTAGATATTCCATTACCTTCATTCAAAAAATGTATGCCCGTTCCTGAGAATAGCGTATGATAGACTGAAGTGAAACTATTACCATCAAATGATGGTTGTAAGGCTTTTGAAGGTATTTGTTGACCATCGATATATAAACTAAATGTATTCATTTGATAATTTTCAAAGTTGAATGGGTTCTTAGTTAAAGTTCCGTTAAACGCAGCATTATTAACAAATCCAATTATGCATCTTTTAGGGACTTGACCAAGAAAAATATTGTCAAGTGTTTTGCCCTGAACTCCGGAAGGTATTGTTAATACTTTTACTTCTGCACGAGTTATAGGATATTTCGCTGTCGTAGATGCTAACACTTTTTGATGTGCAAGTAATATAGCCGGGTTGATCCGCGCACGACGAACTATAAGAGTTGCATCGGAGATAGATACTTTAAATTTTAAATCAGTTGAAGAAGCCATTAGATTGAATGTTTCTCGAGAACGAATTAATTTAACGCACATTTCTACCCCATTAATCAAAAATTTTTCTTGGTTAAATATATCGCCATGTAGATGTCCTAACATTTCTATTTCTTTGCTTTCGACTGCAAGACTCTGCCTTTTAGTAAAACCTTCATTTTTTTCATCAGTCGAATTCATATTCCCCTTAGTATCTTCATACCAAAGACCACAAGTTAGATGAGATTCTTTTGCTGCTGGTGCGTAGTTTAATAATGTTTCAATATAAGCACGGTAAGCATACGTATTGTTTGGTGGCGAAATAAGTTTTTGATTTAAATATACATCAAGCTGACTAAAGATTGAATGTAACCAATTATTGATCGGAGCCACAACTGTAGATGAACTGATTTTTGATGAGTCTTGATTTAAAATCTTAGCTTTTATATGAATCAAGGTATGAGACAAATCTATGTAATCGTCACTCGTTCCAGGTATCTGAAACTCTATTGGGCCATCATCAGCAAGAGATGAAATTGGTTTGTAATGAATCCATGACCCACTTTCTATACTTGTTTGTGTTGAAGGTAGGGCGAATAAATCTAACTCTGATTTAATACACTCACAAGAATGGCTATGCAAAAACGACATTATTAATTGGAAAATATATCTTCTAATTTATCTTGGTCAAGTCTTGATTTTTTTAAAGCTTTCACTTTAGCAGTCAATGGTTGAATGAGAGGCGACTGTCGTTTTCTTTTCATTATATAACCTGAACCTGACATATGAATTTTATCTATTTTCGCTTGAGCCCTTTTTTGTAAGTTCGAAGTAGCATCTTTTAGACGAGTTTTAAAAGAATCTTCCATAGGTCTTGCACTAACCATATCCGAAAGAAGACCAACACCAGCATTTAATGCTTCTTTTCCAATAGCTCGAGCACCACTAGAGAGTAATGGTAAAATAGATCTAAATAATCCTCCGAGAAAGCTCCCAATACCATGACCACGCTGATGTGGTACACCTTTATAAATGACACCAATGCCTGATCCAGCTTGATGTGAATAATATTGTTCGTATGGACATGAAATGTTATTAAAATGAGGATCCATTATATTTTTTTAAAATGTAGCTTTATACACACAGTACCAAACTGGAATGGAATATGTTTTCCTGTACTTGTCCTTATATCTATTTCGATGGTATCAAATTCACGTCGCATAACAGGTAAATAGTGTGGTGGTGAAAATATATGCATTTTATTTGCTCCATATACGTATGATGCTACATCTAATGGTACTATTCTAAGAAGAGGGGCCATTACATCTCCAACAATCTGTGGTTCTATGATATCACAATAAACGAACATTTGAGATGGTAACCCTAGTTTTATGTTAGAAGGATATGTTCCATTTTTGTTTAAAACAAGATTTTGGTTTGGTTCAAATCCTAATTGTAAACTTAAGTTTGTTGACAACTTAAGTGACTTATATGAATCATCACTTAATGATACCGAAACTTGTTTTGATAAATCTTCGTAATGAAATGTTATACCACTTTCAGTTTTCTTATTTAAAGTTGATATAAGATGTTGAATGCTATCATAGTTCATGGGCGGAATACTGGTAGTATAGTGTACCAATGACTTGGTTGTTTCATCAGGCATTGTAGTGTACTTTGAAATATAAATAATATTTTCAAGTTCTCTAACAGTAAACACAGTACATGGATATAACATTTCTACAATACCAACAAACCATTCACCGTCTAAGATGAGGGATTTAGGTAACTTTGTTGAAAATGTAGTTGTTTTATTTTCTGGAAAGTATTCCATTGAGCTGTTACTTATTAAAGATAAATAAAAGCTTTCTTTAATCATATCTGATTTAAACTAGATTCTAAAATCCAACTGTTAAATTTATCCGGATAACCTTTCCACTTCACGAGCACTTCTTTTCTGTTACCTGAGTACCGAGAACTGAGGATTTTATCTATTTTATACTCTGATGATGGGTTGTAAGACACTTTTTGTAGTTCTTTTTCATAGAAAGTGCCCACTATTGGTTCACTATGTATATCTTTTAATGTATATACAATCCATGGAGATCTATCTATTATTGAAGATATGACAAATATTTCATCGCTCCAGTTGGATTCATAACCTTTCTGGAAAATATGTTTATATTTTGAAATACGAACATGATCACCAACGTGGAATTTGGGTTGTGAGCTAACTGCTGGAGGTTTACTTATTGAATTCTTATCATATAAATTGGTCCACACAGACATGATATTTTTAGAACTAACATCACAAGGACGCATCTTAATACTAGAATGAAAACTATGGTTATATGAA
>JACTOM010000922.1:4901726-4978024 GCA_015832385.1 Elymnias hypermnestra | reverse complement strand
ATCAACGGCGAGTACATCACTCATCTACGGTTTGCCGACGACGTGGTCATTATGGCAGAGACTCTGGAAGATCTCAATGCAATGCTCGATGACCTCAGCAGAGCTTCTCGACAGGTGGGCCTAAAAATGAACATGGATAAGACGAAAGTTATGTCCAATATCCATGTTCCGCTCCACCCAGTCATCGTTGAGAACTCTACACTCGAAATTGTTGACGAGTATACATACCTGGGACACATAGTCCAGCTAGGTAGGTCCAATTTCGAGAAAGAGGTCAACCGCCGAATCCAACTCGGTTGGGCAGCGTTCGGGAAGTTCCGGAAGACTTTTTCGTCCAATATCCCTCAGTGCCTGAAGACCAAAGTCTTCGAACAGTGCGTGTTGCCAGTGATGACCTACGGTTCTGAGACGTGGTCGCTGACTATGGGCCTCATGCGGAAGCTCAGAGTCACTCAGCGTGCGATGGAGAGGGCTATGCTCGGAGTTTCTCTACGCGATCAAATCAGAAATGAGGAGATCCGTAGCAGAACCAAAGTCACCGACATAGCTCTACGAATCGCGAACCTGAAGTGGCAATGGGCGGGGCACATAGTCCGACGAACCGATGGACGTTGGGGTCGGAAAGTGCTGGAATGGCGACCCCGCACTGGACGACGCAGTGTAGGAAGACCTCCCACAAGGTGGACCGACGATATAAGGAGGATCGCCGGTAGCCGCTGGAGCCAGACGGCACAAGATCGGGTCTTGTGGGCATCATTTCATGAGACCTATGTCCAGCTGTGGACGTCCATCGGTTGAAACGACGACGACGACGACGAGGCATTTTGTCACAAATTATTTTTATATTGCACACGAATGATGTTTATAATGTTATTCTCTAATGACAAGTCATAAATAGCCCGCCAAGAACTCTGCGCTGGTGGCGCCCTCCCTCGCTATCCATGACTTCCAGACGTTGTCTATTATTTATACTTTTTAATCTATGGTAAAAGTGTCAATGTCACTTATGAGTCTAATATTTGTTTAAAATTAACTATGGCATATTTTGGAGAAGGAAAACGTGACGAAATTTGCATGTCCTTGGAATAGTTCTGAGATATGTTAGATATGTTCCCTTTTTAGCCAATATGTATTTAGGATAACATAGATAATTTTGTTTCTTTTTTGAATTTAATGTTAGCTTATAAGTTCTGTATTTCGGCTACAATCTTTTTGTTATTGGCTGAATAACTTATTTATAGATTAACTATATCCTGAAGTTTTTTAAAACAATATTTTACAGGTTACTATGTTTTTGCTTTTCAATGTCATATGGTGATTTCGTGTGCATGATTATAGTTAGTATATCTTCTCTTTACCTTTTAATATATTAAACCTTTGATTGAACAAGTTCTTTTTGATCAACTTTAATAATAACGGTTACTTATTTGAGTTAATATTTATCTATGTCATAATTATAGATAAAAAATTCAATAGCGTACCAAAAATGAGAGGAAAGCTGAAAATCGGCGCAAAGATCGGCAGGTTTATGGAATACGGAATGTCAATATATTTCCAAGGCTATGACATCAATTTATTAATATATCGATTAATTATTTAAGTTAATATTTATTACAGTGCTCTGAATAAAGTTGTCTTTCTTTTTTTTTTAATGATGAGTCGCAAAATTCCACGTAAATGCTATTTTGCTTTACGGTTCAATTTAAAAACAAAAACGGATAAAATTAAAACAGGTTTGAAGTCGAAATAACTTCTAGCATTTTTTATTTAACCGTCATCTTTAAAAACCGGAAATGTAGAGCGATGTATAATTAATTTTAAAACAGGTTTATCACTCGTCGTAACATCTATTATTTTTTATTTTACCCGCTTTAAATACGCGAGATGTAGAACGATGTTTTGATGGTCAATATTTAATTTGGATACAGGTTATGGCAAGTGGCACGAACCAAAAGGCATGACACGACCGTTATACGGGTGAAAGTTAATGGTACGTCATGGACACCAAAATATTTATTGTGGACTAGTTGTACCTAGTTTAAAGATCGAATTTAGAGCTGTAGCTAGGTCCTGGGTTCGATTCCCATAAGGGCAAACTTATGAAAGTGTATTTTCATAATGCCTGTATCGAAACTTCGTACTTTCGGCACTATTTTGAGCGACGAAAGTGACATTGCTTTCCGATTAAATAAATGCGTAATTAGTGCGAATGGCTAAAGTTTTCCACGCATTCACGCGCCTAAAGAAGTTTCAATCCAAGAATTGGTAAACATTTCCAATTTTAACAGTTAATTGCTTCATAGATGAAAAAATACGAGAAAAAACAGAAATATCGTATAAGTAAGGTAAGTTAGTAGCTCATCAATGTACCACAGCTTGACATGGGCCTCTTAACTCATAGTAGAGAGGGTTATTAGAGCATACATCCACCACGTTGCTCCGTTGTGGATTAGCAGGCAAAGATGATGCAATCTTTGGTAATTCCAGAAATCACATTGGGTTCGGCGTATTAGTATGAGTAAACACCATAATGCCCGACGACTCATATTAATATGTTTAAGAATTTACCAAATGGATATTGCACAACCATTTCATATTTCTTTAGTTCGTATTTAGTTCTTTAGAATTTAGATGAAAGAATAATACGAATGATAACAAAATCGGGGGATAGAGTTTGATGTTATAGCTACATGTTTATAGCCTCCATCCGAAATCAAATTACACCACTGGATAGCTAAAGGATCCAAGAATTTATTACGCAAAGTAAAGACTGTAACACATCGCACGCGGCGGATGGGGAAGCCCCGTTACAAGACACACTCAATCAACAAACTGTCGTATTTTAACAAAGCAACACCCCATTTTTTTATTACCACACAAGTGAAAGGGTGCGAGTACTAGCTTTGTTTTGACTGCCTCATTGGTCTAGTGGTTAGCATGTTCGACTACAGACATATGAGGTCCTGGGTTCGAGTCCCGGGTCGGGCTTATTCAAAAACCAATATTGAGTTTTCTATTAAGATTTTCTCAATATTTGCCCGAAGTTGGGATGTTAGCGGTGTGACCCACCCCCGTGCCTCGGAGAGCAGTTAAGCCGTTGGTCCTGCGCTTGATCTCTCTCCGGTCGTGTCGGATTCCTGTCACATCGGACAATGAGAGTGAAGGAATAGAGAATACACTTGTTGTGTACTATGCCTGCCAATCCGCAGTGGAGCAGCGTGGTGAGTCTATGCTCTAAAAACCCTCGCTCCTTGGAGTGAGGAGGCCTGTGCCCAGCAGTGGGACGTTAATGGGCTGCTACTTACTTTACTAGCTTTGTTTTAGTGGGAAGTTTTTTTGCGCTGTTAGTTGCCACTCTATCAAAACACAGCCGCGTTTCCAAAGTGAAACAAATACAAAATGGAAATCATACCTGTATATAGGCCGAAGATAGTCAAAAAGAGGACAAAACGATTCATTAGACCAGTCAGATCGCTATGACAAACTGGCGTACACCGAGAGATCTCGATAACAGAGTGGTGCTTCAAGCGTCCATAGCTGATGCCTGGCATCGGATACGGTTCAAACATGAAGATCCGTCTCATGCTGCTCAATGGCCGTGAGTTGGAGATCTTCATGATACCCACGGGGTGTCTTTCAAGAAACGGAAGACCATCGTTGAGCATGCCCAATAGCTCAGCATCATGGTCAGCAACGCCGAGGGTCGCCACCGCAGCCAGGAGAACGAATAAAAGACATACGGCTAAATAGACCATAAGAGAGAAACTATTTTCTCTTATACATTACAATCATATGCTAACCTGTCAGCAATAACGACACTTTGAAATTTACAATACGTACATACATACATAACCTCACGCCTCATTCCCTAGGCAGAGACCACGTCTTTCCACTTGCCACGATCCTTGCATATCTCCTTCGCTTCTTTCATTCTCATTAAACCTTTCATACAAGTTCGTCGGTTCAGAGTACTCTTGACCTGGCCCTTATTTAAAATCTCCTGGAACGTTTGCCTTGGTTTTCCCATTCACTCTTGAATCATAAATCCTTTTTGTCAGTCTCCTTTCATTCATTCTCTCAACGTACCCAAACCATCTAAGCATACCTTTCTCAATTTTAGTCACTCCATCTTCTTTCATACCACAACCTTCACAACACATATGAAGATAATAAAATATTTCTGTACTCTATTGTTGACCATTATAAGTGAGCAATTCCATTGTTATCTTACATCTTTATTATTATATTATATCTATTCGTGATGCAAGTAATTATATAGTTTTTATACGACAAGTACGTTGTTTAAGTACATTTAAGTTTTTATATAACGTTCACGTATTCAGAGTAAAGTTTTTATACTGAATAATATGATGCTTCAAGAAATAAATAACCTTTTTTGTTATTTGCAATTAAGTGCTTGATCTTTTCTAAAGGTAAGTAATAATATCTATTTTCCAGCAATAAAAAGACGAAATGATAACTAGTTTAAGGTAATATACCAAGTAATCACAACATCTTAACAAAACGTATACGCATTTACGGTTAAAAGCATGACAATGTCGCATGCGAGATAATAATNACTCATTGCTATTTGATTACAGACACTTATATTTTCTGCCATAAACCGCACCCTTACTGTAAGCCGTTGAGGAGATCCATTGATCTTCATATTTAACTACGACTAGCACTTGACCATACCGAAGTAACGGTAGGCAACTCAAATTTCTGGATAGCCTATAGAAGATTCTGTCGAGTATCGTTCATTTGCTCCTAAGAATTGAAGAGTTCCGTCACTTTGTCATGAAATCGATCATCAGAATCTAACCAAACTATCACGAAACAACCCTTGAAGTTATATCCTTTCCTTGTAATCTTGAGTTATTCGTCCATTTGTCGCGCACATTCTTAATGCAAATTTAACACTTATCCGGTTTTCTCACGGATGCCATCATCAGAACTGGTTTAAAAAAAATGGGACCCTATGACGAGCACCACCTTTCATTTAAAAGAAAAATCATCAAGATCGGTCCACCCAGTCGGGAGATATGAGGTTACAAAAATAAAAAAAATACAGACGAATTGATAACCTCCTCCTGTTTTTGAAGTCGGTTAAAAACACGGGTGGCAATGCCATACTTTCGCCCCGTGGTGCGTATACAATTTTTCATTAGACCTAGATCGAAAGGTAAGATAAAAAAGTAAATATTAAAGTTTACAATAACATGAAATAAAGATAGACCACTAAACCAATAGCTCGCATGCTTCGACTACGTAACTAAGCAACAAGTTGTTTACTCATTTATTTGTGACAACTTTGAAACAAACTACATTATAGCATAAAAATAAGTTTAGATCCGCAGTAAATCTGCGAAACCTAATGTAATATTTTAAATAAATTAAAGAAAATAAGTTTTAATGAATCGTAAGAAGAGTGAAATGAATTACAAGTTGTATGATGTAGCAAAACAAATTAACAAATATTTTGACATGTAAAATAAACGCGCATGCGTCGAAAATTTGAGGCATGCACACTACATTAAGAGTTTATTTAATCGTAAAGCAATGTGACAATTTAATCATTCAAAATAACGCCGAAAGTACGAACTTTCGATACAGGTTTGATGAAAATATTTAGCTTGGCGATATATTTTTGCTGAGTAGGATATGGAAGCGTTGAAGTGCTTGTGCGAAAACGCAATTATGTCAGTCCGTATACATGACCAAAGCTCAGGATTTATCCAACTAGCAGACATTATCTCCAAGAAGCTCATCACCACGGCGTTGGAAGACCTCTTTAAGCTAATGGAGTGGAACGGACTGGGCATCAACATAAACGTACTCATCACTCATCTACGGTATGCCGACGACGTGGTTTTTATGACAGAGAGTCACGAAGATCTAAATAATATGCTCGATGACCTATCCAGAGCATCTCAACAGGTGGGCCTAAAAATGAACATGGATAAGACGAAAGTTATGTCCAATATCGTCCAATTACCCGTCATCGTTGGAAACTCTGCTCTCGAAATCGTTGACGAGTATACATAGCTGGGACATACACATATTTACGATGGTTTCTTCCAATTCCAACTAAAGTTATTCTAGCACAATCTCTTCTTCTTTCTATTCTTGACTATGCTGATGTAAGCTACCCTGACTTGACCGAGGATCAACTACAAAAACTTGAGTGTCTTCAAAATCTAACAATTCGGTTCATATTTAGTTTGCGTAAATATGACCACGTTTCTCAATTTCGTGCAAAGCTCAAGTGGTTACCCATACGTTTTCGCCGGAATCTAAATATACTTTCCATTCTGTACTGTATTCTGTTCAATCCTAAAGCGCCTTTCTACTTCTTTCTTTCTTTAAAAATTTTTTTCCAACACATTTTTATGTTCTTATCTTTATATATGGTAGGTATCTATGTATATGTGTATGTATGATCTATATGAAATGTATATATATATTTGAATATATGAGTAAGTTTATTATATTTATTTATGTTTAGCCTACACCACCTACCACATTCCATTTAAGCAATATTTTTAACCCAAAGGTTGCCTGGTAGAAATCGCTGCGTAGCGATAAGGCCGCCTTCTTGTACATTATTTTCTTTTCTCTTTTACCTTGTTTCTATTCTATGTTTCCTGTGTGGTGTACAATAAAGTATTTTCTATCTATCTATCTTCTATCTACATATAGTCCAGCTAGAGGTCAGCCGCCGGATCCAACTCGGTTTGGCAGCGTTCGGAAAGCTACGTAAGATCTTTTTGTCCAATATCCCTCAGTGCTAGAAGATCAAAGTCTTCGGACAGTGCGTGTTGCCAGTGATCACATACGGATCGGAAACGTGGTCGCTGACTATGGCTTTACGAAAGCTCAAAGTCACACAGCATGCGCTGGAGAGAGCTATGCTTGGAGTTTATCTACGCGATCAAATCAGAAATAAGGAGATCCGTAGAAGAACCAAAGTCACCGACAAAGCCCTAGGAATCACAAAGCTGAAATGGCAAGGGGCAGGGCACATAGTACGACGAACCGATAGACGTTGAAGTTTGAAGGTGCTGGAATGGCGACCCCGCACCGGAAGTCGCAGTGTAGGCAGACCTAGGACACTAGGTGGTCCGACGACATAAGGAGGGTCGCCGGAAGTCGCTGGAGCCAGGCGGCCAGCAGAGTTAACTACACACCTATCTAGATTTAGATAAACCACATACATAAACATGCCCTGTCAGGAATAGAATCCCGAATACTTCCTAGTCAAGTGATTGCTTCCATTAATACGTCAGTTACTTGTAGACTTTAGTACTGAAACAGCAAAAAATCTTTAAATTATAGATATGTACGTGAATATAATACAAAACCTGAAACAGTGCATCGTTAATGTATTACAATATGAGTTAAAATACATTAAATAAAAGATGAAGACCAATTTTATATATCGACACTATAACTCAAGTAACGCAATAAATAGTCAACTGAAACTTATAGAGAGATCCATTACTTTATAACTAACTACAATTGAATAATTGTACATTACTTTCTTTTCGTGTTAAACATAAAATTAAACTTTAAATATGTGCAGCTACTTATTATTCGTAATACATAAACATTATTTAATTAATATACGAGCGGTGAATCTGAAACAATAATTTTGATATATAAAATTCAATTCATTATCATAATTTAATCGTGTATTTCTTCTTTTGGTCATAAACTGTGTCTAAGGAAGTTGTACGGGTTTGGATAATATTTTACATAAATTTTTTCATTGGTTTCAGAATTATATATACATATATTCTGATTGGTAGGCATAACTACTTTATATATTATGTTTTAAAAACAAGTGTGGATGTTATTGTAATAAAGATTTTTTTGTAATTCTTGCGAAATGATACACTGTAAATTTAATAAGTGAGGAGTATTTAATTGTACATATCAAACAAAGAGAGTGTGGCTACATAGTAAAAATGTAAATATATATACATATTCTTTTGTCAGTCAAATATATAAAATGTATTGTCATGATTTATTGACTATTATTACTGAATAAATTTATGTATTATAATTTAAAGTACATTTATTAGGTAAACAACTTAAGTAGGCATCATAATAAAGTGTGTGTGTACTTATGTAGGCGCGTTAGAAGTTATACTTCTTTGGCCTAACAAGCGAAAACCTTTCTAAAAATTTATCTTTTGCCTTATTCTACGTTTGTAGAAAAAAAGACACTAACAATAAATAAATGTGAACTAACTTTCATTGGATATAAATAGTTTATAGTGTGTTTTGTATAGTTGAGTCTGAAAGTTATAATTATGATAAGAATGTCACGTTGATATTTTCAATGTCACAATATATCTAACAAGTAATATAATAAAATAATTAAGGTATTCTATAATTAATAAATATTAAAAATAAACTAAAATATTGACTATAGCTAACTTCAGGGTGTCGGTTTTTTGTGACGGTGTATACACCCTTCGTAAAAAATTACATTCATCATTTTTACCTAACGTGCTAAAAGAAGTTTAACTTCATCAAATGTGAACTAATTTATAGCCACGCAGTTGATTTCTCGACGTCTCTTCTTCTGTCAAAACCTGACGTTTTAGGAGTTATGTGTCAAAGTCGCATTTGACAAGCGATAAGAAAAATTGAATGAAGTAAGGCCGCATTGCACTTAGTATTTTAAATATTAATTAGTTATTTTTTCTGAGAGAACTTTATGAAACTAACAGTGGTATATTGTTATAATTTTAATGAGAAATTATACACTATTTTATAACGAAAAACTATGGTACGTTATACGTAACTAATGTTATCAAGTCACGTAAGAGTATAGGAAAGTTGGTTAGTTCCGTAGTAGGTCAATGGTACGAGCATCGCGTGCCGGACGCCGGTTGCACTGAGGTCTGACGTCTGTAACAGGCGAGTGGGGCGAGGGAATCGAGTGTGGTTCAAGACGCGGTGGGCGACAGTTGTTTATTCTCAACGTAAAGCTAAAAGCATTCTTTCGCCTGATTAACGCGGTTACCGTGACCGTGAAAGTTATAATCGTGTCGCATTACCGTAATGATGGGCGGTAGAGTCGAGAACGTCGGCATTCTTGCCATGGAAATTTACTTTCCATCGCAGTACGTAGCCCAAGAAGAGTTAGAAAAATTCGATGGAGTCGCCGAAGGAAAGTATACTATCGGACTCGGACAGAGTAAAATGGGTTTCTGTTCGGACAGGGAAGATATAAATTCTCTATGTATGACTGCTTTGCACCGACTAATTGAGAAGAACAGTATAAATCTTCAAGATATTGGCAGGTTAGAGGTTGGCACAGAAACTATTATAGATAAAAGTAAGAGTGTAAAAACATTTCTCATGACATTGTTTGCGAAGGAAGGTTTCACTGATATTGAGGGAATTGACACCACTAATGCTTGTTATGGAGGAACTGCTGCTTTATTTAATGCTATAAATTGGGTTGAATCATCATCATGGGATGGTAGAAAGGCAATTGTGGTGGCAGGTGATATTGCTGTCTATGGAAAGGGACCAGCAAGACCAACAGGAGGAGCTGGTGCTGTTGCAATGTTAATAGGGCCTGATGCTCCATTAGTTTTTGACTGTGGAGTTCGTGCTTCATACATGACTCATGCATATGACTTTTACAAGCCTGATTTGTCATCTGAATTTCCATATGTGGATGGCAAATTATCAATACAGTGTTATCTCAGTGCATTAGACAATTGTTACAATTTGTTTGTCAAAAAAATGAGGAAAACCGACCCGGGCTTTAAAGGGCTTTTGAGTTTGGACGGGATGTTATTTCACTCTCCTTACTGCAAACTTGTTCAAAAATCTTTGGCTCGTGTAAGTTTTAATGATTTCTTAAATGCTTCAGAAGGTGATAGGAATAAACAGTTTCCTGGACTCTCACAGTTTAGTACTTATAAACGAGAAGAAACATATTTTGACAGAGATGTGGAGAAGGCATTTATGACATATAGTAAAGCACTGTTTGATGAAAAAACAAAGCCTTCTTTATATATTGCACGTAATGTTGGAAATATGTACACACCTTCATTATACGGTGGGCTTGTTTCATATCTAGTTAGTAAATCTCCTGATCAATTGATTGGGAAGAAATTTGCCTTATTCTCATATGGGTCCGGTTTAGCTTCAACAATGTACTCTATAAATATCTGTAAAGACATGAGTTCAGGGTCTAAGCTGCAAAAACTAATCAGTTCTTTAAAAGAAAGTGTTGCAAGGTTAGACAAGAGAATAAATGTGGAGCCACAATTATTTTCTGATGTAATGCAGGTGAGGACGCAAAATTATCATTCAGCTCCCTATGAACCTTCTGGACCCATTGATATACTTTTCCCTGGTACATATTACCTTGTGAAAATTGATGACCAAAGACGGAGAATATACCACAGAAAGCTATGATGCATTTATTTCTATTAGTTCATATTGTGTTGGTGTAGGACATTGAATGTTTAGACGGATATATTAATGGTATTTTAACTTAATGCTGTATTGTATTTGTTACTTGTATAATTTAAATGCAGCTGCAATGTTTTCATATTGAAAAGGTTTTTATTTATATTAGAGTTGGTGACACATTGTGTGATTTTTTGGTTAAATAACCATGTTGGCTTTTATTTATGTAATAATCCATAGGATTGTGCAATACTTTGTATGAACCATTATTTATATTTGTTCTTTAAATATTAGTCATTGATAGATTTGTTATAATTTACATGAGGCTTTTTATGGTATTTGTTTAAAATGGTTGAATTATAAAGAAATATACTGTTTTAAAACATATTTCCTGTTTCATTTATGCCAATCTTCTCTTATTTAAAGGTTATTTATTTCAAAATAAAGAGATTAATGGTAATTGGACAGATATTCTATGAGAAAAATAATTGTCAATTACTAGTACACCCGCACCTCGCTATACGGCCCTCTTCAATAAAGACACGTTTTCGATTTACGGCCTAAAAATATAAAACAGCAAAAAGAAAATATTGATGTCAATATACCTACAGTCACAGTGATCTGCAGGTTACTATTTTTTTTTGTCGTTTTCAGATTAAGCCATTAACACCAATGGTGTTATTTCATTTGTGTAAAAAAAAATGATGTATTTCATAGATTATTGTTGGTTATTGGAGTCTTATTATTTTTATTATATGTAGTTTTGATTGAAATGTAATAAAAGGTGAAATGCATTATGAATGATAAACTATGTTGCATAATTAACAAATTTGGAACGTATGCCATTTGGAATGAAATAATTGATTCCTTATACGGCTTTTCGCTTTACAGCCAAGTTTCGTGGAACGTATCTAGAACGTAAAGTGAAGTGTGGGTGTAGTTCCCTATCTTGTGTGACTAAGGGGGAAATCCACAGTTAGTGCCTGTATTCTAAAAGGAGCCATTTTACTAAATTCATAATCAATTGCAATTAGTTTGAAGATCTCTAGTGATGAGTGATTTGATTTAGTGAAATCTTTGTGCTATTTTAATATATACAACAATCTTTGCATTATTTATTACCTTTCTAGTTTACACCGTTTAAAGAATATCAGTTGGATGGTTTTAAAGTGTTTAAAGGGAAATCGGTATTTTTTGTTTTATATATATTGTGACGGCCTCGCTGGCGCAGTGATGCGAATATTCGCCTTGTTAGCAAATGTCCCGGGTTCGAACCCCGGCAGGATGAATTTAGGAAATTGTGTTTTCTAATTTGTCTGTGCCCGGTCTGGTGGAAGGCTTCGGCCGTGGCTAGTTACCCTAGCAGCAAAGATGTACGCTGTGTAAAAATCGTAAGGGGTATATCGCCTCTTCCATCTTAGACTGTATCATCACTTACCATCAGGCGAGCTCACAGTCAAGCTCTAAACTGTCATTCATCAATTAATAATTTCATGGTAGAATAACTTAGTGAAATGATCATGAGTTATGTACCTTTTTGTATATTCATATTTTTGTTGCTGGGAAATGAATTTACGCACCCCGCCTAGGAAAGAGACGGGAGTGTGGGACTCGCCGGTAGTATCAGAATACCCACTAAAACCCAGCGCAGCTCTCGTCAAATGTGAATGAAAAGACCAGAGGTTCGTTGTGGCATTCCATCCTGGCCCCTCCGAATGAAGAGTTGGACAAATCTACGTCTCCTGTTTCCTTGCGTCGGGGGTAGTGTGCCTCAACTGCATTCACCCTCTCCCTTTGCCGTACCTTCTTTAGCGAAGAGTGGCAACAACATCCCAAGCGCGCTCGCTGACTAGCATTGTACCTATAATACTTGTCAATAAGAGATCAGCGACGTCAGAAGACGACGCTGAGGTCCCCACGTGAAATATTCAGCCACCGTGAACTGCGCTGTGGCTACAGGAGCATCACACTCGTGGCAGGTGGCCGACGGCTTACAGCCAACGATTTGGTACAGGTATTTTCCGAGGCAGCCATGACTGGTTAGGACTTGCACAAGCCGTAGGAAAGCTATTCCTGTCGTCTGCTCAGCAATGGCTTTAAGTGTAGGTCTAGTGACTCTACTTTGGCCCCACTGGGGATCCGAGGTTGTGCTTCCATGTTTGGATCAAGGCTCTGTCAGAAAGAACTTTGACTTCATCGGCATCAAGTGTTTCTCTGGTCTGCGAGAACTTCCGCCTTCATTCCCAAGGAGGATCCCAGAAACCTATTTGTACTTGATAATAAGCTGTTTTGACGTGAATAAGTCTTAAGTCATAAGGAGCTAATTAAATAAAACGATTGATAACAAAGTCGGGGGATACAATTTGATGTTGTAGCTATATATCTATAATTTCCATTCGAAATTCAATTGCACCACTAGATAGCTAAAGAATCAAAGAATTTATTACGCTAAGTAAGAACTGTAACACATCGCGTGCGGGGGAGGGGGAAGCGCCGTCATTTTGAAGGTAATTCTGCTGCGTGTCTAGATTTAATTTTGTATTTTTAAAGAATCTTAAGCTTTCCTTGTAATTATTTCATCAGAGAGTTTGTAATTTAATAGAACTATTAAACATTACAATAATTTTTCAATTCCTACTATTATTAATCCATTCAAGTTCAAATACAGTCTTTAAAGCTTTTAGAGGATGGCATTTGATATTTAATAGTTAATCGAATATATACAGCGCCATCTATGGAAAGCTCACACAAACGGGTTAAAGGATTTTTTTATATGTAATAAGTTGAGGAAGTTCGTGGTAGATGACGTACGAAGTGTCTTTAATTTTATTAAGAATTGTCTTTTTATATTACTTGTATGGTTTATTTATTGCTGAGAGGTTAGCGCTTGACTGTGATATCACCTAATGGTAAGTGATGATACAGTATAACATGGAAGCGCGCTAATCTGGTTAGAGGCAATTTTACCTTTTTAACCGACTTCAAAATTTTATTTTAATGTTTGTTACCTCAAGTCTCCCGACAGGGTGGACCGATCTTGATGATTTTTCTTTTAAATGAAAGTTGGTGCTCGTCATAGGGTCCCATTTTTGTTTAATCTAGTTCTGATGATGGCATCCATGCGAAAACCGGATAAGTGTTAAATTTGCATTAACCATGTGCGCGACAAATGGACGAATAACTCAAGATCACGCCAACCGATTTCGATGATACTTTTTCTATTGGAAAGGATATCAAGGGTTGTTTTGTGATAGTTTAGTTAGGTTCTGATGATGGATTCCATGACAAAGTGACGGAACTTCAATTCTTAAGAGCAAATGAACGATACTCGACAGAATCTTCTATAGGCTATCCAAATATTTGAGTTGCCTACCGTTACTTCGGTATGGTCAAGTGCTAGTCGTAGTTAAATATGAAGATCAATGGATCTCTTCAACGGCTTACAGTAAGGGTGCGGTTTATGGCAGAAAATATAAGTGTCTGTAATCAATTAGCAATGAGCTTACGTTTGTTGCTGCATTGCAACACGCTTACTTCAGATTCATTAAAAATAAAAAAATAAATAAAAATTTTATCAAAAAAAGAACCGCCTTCAAAACCAACTTACAGATATATTAATATGCTCTAAAAAGTCAGAAATAATTGCGTATTCTTTTAAAGTGTTCTTCGTATTGTTATACTTGGAGTCGGTGTCAGCCAAGGTACCTACATATATAACTATAGGTGGGGGAGACGCGGGAGCTGCCAAGTGGACACACCGGCAACATTTACCTCGGCTGACGCCGATTCCGAATATAAGAATACGAAGAACACTATAAAAGAATACGCAATTATTTCTTACTTTTTAGAGCTCGTCGTCGTCGTCGCTTCAACCGAAGGACGTCCACTGCTGGACATAGGTCTCACGAAATGATGCCCACAAGACCCGATCTTGTGCCGCCTGGCTCCAGCGGCTACCGGCGATCCTCCTTATATCGTCGGTCCACCTTGTGGGGGGTCTTCCTACACTGCGTCGTCCAGTGCGGGGTCGCCATTCCAGCACTTTCCGACCCCAACGTCCATCGGTTCGTCGGACTATGTGCCCCGCCCATTGCCACTTCAGGTTCGCGATTCGTAGGGCTATGTCGGTGACTTTGGTTCTGCTACGGATCTCCTCATTTCTGATTTGATCGCGTAGAGAAACTCCGAGCATAGCCCTCTCCATCGCACGCTGAGTGACTCTGAGCTTCCGCATGAGGCCCATAGTCAGCGACCACGTCTCAGAACCGCAGGTCATCACTGGCAACACGCACTGTTCGAAGACTTTGGTCTTCAGGCACTGAGGGATATTGGACGAAGACGACTTTTTAGAGCATATTAATATATTTGTAAGTCTGCTTTGAAGGCGGTCCTTTTTTTGTCAAAATTTTTATTTATCAATTAAAACCCATTTCCTTGTAGTTTGGCTTTTACCATACACAAAAGACAAAAAATTGGACCAATTGTTAGTTGGTTTTAATGAGATTCACAACCAATTGGAATAACATAAGCTTCAGATACTGAATCAATTTTGATGGATTTTCAACCCAGACTCACGTGCAAGTACATAATAATTAATGCATATTTATACTTAATCAAGCACCTTGTCAAAAGAAATTGTTAAAATGAATTGAATACCCATTGTATTCGAACTGTTTTATAGTGTTCTTATAACTTATGTATATGCATTTGTTTTTATAAAAAAAGATATATTTTTCTTATGAAAAATATGCTGGACTTAGGTTTTAATGACGTACATGTAAATGACTGCCTCATTGGTCTAGTGGTAAGCTTGTTGGGCGATAGATATAAGGTCCGGGTCGGGCGAATTCTATTGAGTTTTAAACATACATAGCATCACGCCTCATTCCCTTCGGGGTAGGCAGAGACCACGTCCTTCCACTTGCCACGATCCTTGCATATCTCCTTAGCTTCTTCCATTCTCATTAAACCTTTCATACAAGTTGGTTGGTTAAGAGTACTCTTGACCTGGCCCCTATTTAAAGTTTCCTGGATTTGGTCCATGTACGTTCGCCTTGGTCTTCCCCTTCCAACTTTCCCATTCACTCTTGACTCATAAATCCTTTTCGTCAGTCTCTTTGTTGTTTTCTATTAAGAAATTCTCAGTATTAGCCCTATGTTGGGAAGTTGGCGGTGTGCTCCACCCCCGTGCCTCGGAGAGCACGTTAAGCTGTCGGTCCTACGCCTGGTCTGTTTCCGTTCGAGTCGGAATCCCGTCACCTCGGACCATGAGTGTGAAGGAATAGAGAGTGTACTTGTGTACTATGCCTGCCAACCAGCAGTGCTCGAAACCCCTCTCTCTTACGAGTGAAGATGCCTGAGCCAAGTGGTGGGACATTAATGGTCTGCTACTTTTTTTACTCTGTGAGCATTTTTTGTATTCTTTTTACCTGCACTCGTATAAAGGCGTAATTACCCACTCTTATAGGAGAGTAACAATGTACCCGTTCAAATAGCCAATAGGTTAATAAACCACAAAAATTTAAGTTTAAAACAATGACTAACAATGTGGCTACACGGTACAAGTAAGCGTTGACCTGTCATAGTTCGTTAAAAACCAATAAACAACAAATATAAACAGTAATAATTGATGTTAAAATATATTTTAATAGGTTTGTATCATTAGGAATATATATTGTATGTTACGGAAAAACTAATTGTATAAACTGAGTTATCCACACTCGGAGTTCCCCGAAGTTGTGTAGATGGAAGGATGCTTCACTCCCGTGCCTTGGAGAGCACGTAAAGCTGTCGGTCCTGCGCCGTTGGTATTGGATTGCGGTCACATCGTAATGTGAGAGTGAATAGCTTTTTCACTCGACTGCTAACCTGCCGTGGAGCAGCGTGGTGAGTCTATGCTCTAAAAACCCACTATCCTTAGAGTGAGGAGGCCTGTGCCCAGCAGTGGGACATTAACGGCTACTTACTTAATCATTTACGTTTAATATGGTTATGTGTCACCGAATTTGTATTTCTACAATATACTTTAGTAACAACCAATCCAATAAACAATAGATAAATATACATACGTATATATAAACCCTTGATATACTTTTATCATACGATTATATCAAATTGTGATATGTTGTCTAAAAATATAAATGTAATTGAATTAATAATAATGTTTTACACACTGCATATGAATATACAAATCAGTTTTTAGTTTTCCTGCCTGTTTGTTAACTAAAATATCCAAAACAGCTGATATTATTTTGATGGGACTTTGATGAGAGAATAGCTGATAAAATGAGGAATAATTGGGGTTAGGTTATATTCGAAAACTCTTGGGAAAGGGATATTATTCGAAAATAACGATACGTATTGGGTTCGAGTCCCGGTTCAGGCAAATTGAAAAATGGAGGTTGAGTTTTCTATTAAGATTTGCTTAAAGTTGCACGTCAAGCCGTCGGTCCTGCGACTGATCTCTGTTCGATCTTGTCGGATTCTCGTCACATCCCACAATGCCTACCACTCCGCAGTGGAGCAGCGTTTTAGGTCTATGCTCTAAAACCCTTTCTCGTATGAACGAGGAGCCCTGCTTCCAGCAGTGGGACGTTAACGGGCTGCTACTTACCATTTTTTATTCTGTTAACCTGTTTCTGAATAATAAAGGGGTAATTACTTTTATAGCAGAGTAATAATGTGAGTACTTGGCACACGTAAGCGTTGCCGTTAAAAAAATATATAAAACAATAATAATTGACGTTAAAAATATTAATAGGTTTGTCTCTTTACAAATATGTGGCGTTGGCAGTGGATGATTATGAAAAAACGAATTATATAACAAAACGTATATTGTTTGTGTAGCAATTATTAATGTAAGTCTAATGTATTAGTTCAGTTCAGTACGTAAGTTTTCCGTACTTTAAACTGTATATAGCAGAATTGGGTTCTCAAATATTGTATCCTAGCACACTTACATTTGTTTTTACGTCACCGGAAAGAAGGACGTGCTCTTAAGGAGGCCGTCATGGGAAACGCTGCTCCAAGGGGGTCTCCTGCGAGACCGAGCCTCGGCTTTGAACAACGTTATCATATATCATCAAATCGGGTATTGGAGGGGTAAGGACTGTTCAGAAGCGCCCTCCGGGAACGTGGGTGGAGTCCAAGACCGGGTGACGTCAGAAATCGGGGACCTCGACTCGTGTAACGTTTGTATAAGTGTCTGTCCCTACCTGGTATAGTAGATTGTCTACTGTTGTCTTGTCATCTGAGTCGGTAAGGACATATATAGGACACTTACATTCATAATCTAATCAATATACAGATTTAGCTTTGTGACGAATATATATCTAACTAACACATTTAAATTCGTAACATCATTTATGTAGAATGTCCGGCATAAGCAAATTTAAAAATACTGTACAGGTATTGAAAAATTCTTGATTTCAAGGAGGTAATGATAGGATTTTTAAATCGCTCCATTATTTTTAGCTTGATAAATATAAAAGCAGTACATCGATGGGTATCCTTGGAATATGAGCTAAGTCACCAGTCACAGACCCAGTTATAAGGGTCGCTACAATTTGCTTTACATTGACATTTTGAAATTCATTTAGAACGTATTTTAAAGGTATTGAAACGGTTTTTTCTTATAAAATATTAATAATAGGATAAGAATTAATACGGAGGTATGAATAATATGGTTTAAAAATTATCGGCACTTTTAGTATTTTCAAAATATAAAAAAGTAGTTATAGTGGCACAACTACCGTAGTTTGACATATTGTATTCTGAACTTTTTTTATAGATATTGATACGTTCTATAATATTGTAATACAGTTTTTTGTTCTATCATCAATAGTTTCCGCAGCGCACGCGATGACAGATTTTTTGTGGCTAATTTCTTTACACCTTGGGTTTTTATTCATACTTAATGCATTTTTATTAGGAATTTCTATTTTTTATTTTAAGTAATATAGTCTATGTTGCTCAATGAAAATGCAGCTTTCTAATGGTGATAAAGTTTTTGAAATCGGTCCAGTAGTTTTTGCGTGAAAATGTTACAAACATGCATATATACAATAACATAAATTTTTCCTTTTTATATTAGTTTAGATCAGTCTTTCAGTCAAAGTGGGCGATAACGCCCCCTTGGGGGTGCTTAAAACCCAGGGCTCAGTTGTTATGGGGGGGATGGGGTGTTGATGTGGATTAGGGGGTGATGTATATTTTGTAAACTCATTTTAAATTTCACGAAAATTAAAACCCACCGATTTATTATGCTGAGGTCTTTGTAATTTTTTTTTATTGCTGACAGTTTAGCGCTTGACTGTGATCTCACCTGATGGTAAGTGACGATACAGTCTAAGATGGAAGCGTGCTAATCTGTTAAGAGGCGATATACCCCTTACAGTTTCTACACAGCATCGTACCGGAACGCAAATTTCTTTGTTTGGCGGTACGTTTTTGCTGGTAGTGTGGTAACTAGCCACGGCCGAAGCCTCCCACCAGTCCAGACTCAGACAAATTAGAAAATACAATTTCTTAAATTCGTCCTACTGGGGATTGAACTCGGGACCTCCGCTAGCAAAGCGAATAGTTGCACCACTGCGCCAGCTAGGTGCGCCAGCGTTGTAATTATATCAGTAAAATAGTAACATATGCTACATTCGGTTTAAAGCTATTCCTGAAATTCTCAAATTAACACTTGTTTAGTCGTCGTTTTCACGACGACTGTGATTGGTGGACTTATTTTTTGAGTGGAGCGTTTGGTATAAGAAAGGTAGCACAGTAGAATGAAGGGATATTCACCTAGTGACAGTTCTTAGTTTGTATCAACGTTAGTATTGTGTTAAAAGTCATAGAAAGTGTGTAATATATTGAGAATATTTTTACTTAACCTACAAACTAGTGTCTCTAAAACCTACTACACAATAATGAATGTACCCTGGATTGTGGTCCATCGTTGAACGATTTTTGATAGCATTCCCATCGTCATATTTGTGTGAACATGGGTTTAGCGCTGTGGTAACGCTGCTTACTAAAAGGAGAAATCATTTGCAAGTTACCAAACACGGCGACTTAAGACTTTATTTGAGTAAAATCGAACCTGATTTCAACAAACCTATTAAATACCAAAAAATAAATCTCATTATAAAAACTAAATTGATTACATATTTATACAGTTTCTTTTAATTTGCTTAAAATATATTATTAATATTATAAAGCTGGCATTTGTTTGCTCTCACTGATATTTTTTTTTAGTTTAGAATGCAGTCTTTCATACGACACAAAGGCTGTGAAGGCTTTTCGTCGCGTAGCTCCATTTCACTCGGATGTACTTGAAATTGTCGCAGTTCCCTTAAAGTGTCATATTTCTTTGACTCTGGTGGTTTCAGGAGAGTGTCGCTTACTATCTGGACCACTGTTTCGCTAAGTTTTGTGACCACAAGGTTGAATATAGCCTCGTCGTTTAGTTTTTGTGGGCTAAGGATTGCTTCGTACGTACCATAGGCGTTAGTGTCAGTCCAAAAATCGGGAATCCTTGAAGAAACTGTTGCGGTTGCTTAGTCTGCTCACTCGGGTTGCGGCTTGGTTTGAATGGCCATTGTACTTTGGTCGTCAGGCACCGTTGTGAAGCGTCGGGTGTCTTGTGTTGGTCGCGCGTTGTGGTCGCGGGGTCACCATTTATGGCGCCGTTGTGAGTAAATAAGAGACTACATGATTGACTATCCTTTATTGCGAAGTACAAAGACACACTGATCTTTATGAGTATACAATAAGTTTGGTTTTAAATCAAATCAAAATATCTTTATTCAAGTAGGCATATTACAGCACTTTTGAATCCTCAAATAATATATATATGTCGGAGAATAAGAGAGAACGGAGAAGCATAAAGCACAGGGGCGCAGGCCTCTCCGCCGACATCGTTATTAATTGGATACATTATTTAATTTCTTATTCTGTGGGCGACCGTGGGTAATGGTGGTGCAATCAAACACTTTATTAATTAACTCGAATTATAATGTTTAATCACTTAATGTTCCGGATATCAGTTTATACAAACTCATTAACACCAATAGCTAGGAACGCGACAGTTCCAACAGTAGACTACTCCGGTCGAGCGCTACTCGACAACTGCCGAGTGACTCCTGCCGACTGCCACCATTGACTCTGTCTACGCCGATAGATAGCGCCAGCGTTCCACAGACACACACACACACTTTAATTCTAATCTACGTCTGATGATGGTACTCCAGAACGACTTAAAATCTAAAGTTACGAGGGTTCCTCCGCGCCCTGATCCGAGAAGAGCCCACAACAAACTCAGTCGGGTATTTTGTTTTTTTGTTACCATCATCATTACAATATCATATTTTAATTCAAATTAGAGCAGTTCGTTCCCTCCCACGCGTTTCTATCGTCTAAGTAATCTTGCAACTTATAATACGATTTTTCCACCACCTTTCTTTTAACAAAGACTTTGAATTTATTAATTGACATCTCTAGAACGTCTTGTGGGAGTTTATTATAGAAACGTATACAGTTACCCTTAAAGGAGTTGTTGAACTTTGATGAGGAAGGACTAATTAAACAGATATATTAAATGACAATGTCTATCTGCATACGGCACATAGGTTTAAACACCAGAACAGATTAATACAACTAAGAAGTTTTAGGGGTGTATAAAAAATGGGGGGCACAGAAAAATAATTGATTTTCAAAGGCGGTAAAAATAAAACGGTTTTAATGGGTATTTCTGGCGCCTGTTCTATAAGGATAATTTACTGAATGCCCAATTTTTTCCCGGAAACATATTTGTTTAACACTTTATATTAGAATATCAAACATACCATTCTTAAATGTAAAGTGTTAATAAAAGACTGTGTATGGGCGTTAATTATAAATCAGAAAAGGTTGTATAATACAAATACATATATTCTTAGGTGTCTGAGAGATTTATTTATGGAAAAAAAGCTAAAAGTACACACGTCAGCGGTGAAACTTCTTTGGCAAACTAATTTCCAGGTCTTGTTTATATTTATACAAATCTATCGCTTTAGATTTCAGAGAATTTAATGAATTTAATTATCGTTATAATATTAAAACTGTCTAAAATTGCCACGTCGTTTTTGTCAATATTGGAAATTGTTAATTAAATTTTGTTTTTGAATGTAATATTTAGAAAAGAGAATTTATGAAATTATTTGTTTTATATTTTATGGAAAATAGTATATTTATTATATTATAGGCAAATTAAAATGCACCATGTTATTTGTAAATAGTAAAACTACCTGACCATCAAACGAATTAGCATAATTAACGTTGCACATCTTCGTGACACTAATCACGCGATCGTCGTCGTCGATTCAACTGATGGACGTCCACTGCTGGACATAGGTGTCACGAAATGATGCCCACAAGGCGCCATCTTGCGCCGCCGGGCTCCAGCGGCTACCAGCGACTCTCTATATGTCATCGGTCCACCTTGTGGGGGGTCTACCTATACTGCGTCGCCCGGTGCGGGGTTGCAACTCCAGCACCTTTGGCCCCTAACGTCCATCGGTCCGTCGGACTATGTGCCCCGCCCATTGCCACTTCAGGTTCGCGATTTGTAGGGCTATATAGGTGATTTTGGTTCTGCTATGAATCTCCTCATTTCTGATTTGATCACGTAGAGAAACTCCAAGCATAGCCTCTCCATCGCACGCTGAGTGACTCTGAGCTTTCGTATGAGGCCCATAGGCAGCGACCACGTTTTGGAGCTGTAGGTCATCAATGGCAATACGCACAGTTCGAAGAGCTTTGTCTTCAGGCACTGAGGGAGATTGGACGAAAAGATCTGCCGTGACTTCCCGAACGCGATCAATCCCTCAATTTTACCCTCACGCGCCTAAAGAACTTTCACATTTAAAACTACATATTTCACAAATACATATTTCTATTCGTATTTTACTTTATGTAGATTAACCTAATTAATAGTATTTTATAAATTACTATCTTCTTCCTACATCGTTCCAGATCTCGTTAAGATATGTATAAAAATTGATATTAATATAAGCGACTTACCACTGACTTATATATGAATGAAATTTGGCATAGTTACGTCCGTCATTCATTAAGAACGGGTTTTCCTATATTTCCACAGGATCAGGATATATAAACTAAAATACAACGACCGAAATTTGAATACATACATAAATATGAATACATAAAACCGAAATATAGAAAAGGGATCGATCGATTCACACTTAAAACGGATTTCTCCATATTCCCACGAGGTAAAGAAATACATGGAAAATTTAAGGCTTCGTTGATGTAATGATGCGAGGACTTGCACAAGGATTAATGCGAAAGTTGAACACCTGGTGTCTAACTTATGCATGAAGAGGGTTCTTTTTTTTATTGCTGACAGCTTAGCGCTTGACTGTGATCTCACCTGGTGGAAAGTGATGATACAGTCTAAAATGAAAGCTCGTTAATCTGGTAAGAGGCGATAATACCCCTTATGGTTTCTACATAGCATCGTACCGGAACACAAATTTCTTGGTTTGGTGGTACGTCTATGATGTTATGGTGGTAACTAGCCAAGGCCGAAACCTCCCACTAGACCAGACTCCGACAAATTAGACAATACAATCTCCTAAATTACTCCAGCCAGGCCATCAAAGGTTCTGCTGGGTGTTTGGGGTATTGCGAGGTCTCCTCCATCACCTAGTCCTAAACTCTTCACCCACAGGTGGGGGTGTGTGCCTAAAAGCATGGCCTAGAGAAAAAAAGAGGCGACCTTTGTTGGCGCACATGCTTCACGAATCCTATCTTATTATTACTCTTTTTCCTCTTTTACACCACTCACCTATACACTCTTGACTTTAACTCCTTTCTTAAAATTGTCTGGAAAGAAAGCGATAAGACCGCCTATTATGGGACACAATTATTTTAGTTTAGGTCTTCTTTTTAAATGTGGTGTGGTTTAATAAATAAATAAATCCTTAGTCCTCAGGAAAGATGCCTAAGCTCATCTTCTAACCTCTCACTTATGGATGAAGAGGATTCCGCTAAGTTTTAAAGGGTATTGCCTTCAGGCATTTTCCCTTGGCAAGGCTATTTGGGTTAGAGTCAGTGCGTAAAAGCATTTCCCAGTGAAAGAAATTTAGGAATTTTGCTAAATATTTTTTATTTTGTCTGGACCAGTGGCAGGCTTCGGACGTGGTATCAACGATAACTTGCTGCCACGCAAAAGAATTTGCGTTTCGGTACGATGCCTTACCATCAGGTGAGATTACGGTCAAGTGTTAAGCCTATCAGTAATAACAAAAAACTAGGTAAAACCGTGGGTAACAACTACTATATACATAAATGTTTTCATGCAATCGGAAATTTCTAAAGTCATATATAATGAGTAATTATTTTAATATTACTATAGAAGTACAGATGTTTATTTCAGCAATCGATTCAAGCGTTCATTTTTATCAGAAACATGATTAGCTGAGTGCGGATAAGCCAAATGTTGATAACGAAGCTGATGCAATGAATTATAAGGTCCGGTGCAGGGAATATAGTTGAACGTCATATAAATTTATTTAAGAAACACTTTACTGCACACAGACACATATAGGAAATACAAAACTAAGAATGAAAAATGAATAAAATAATCTACACTAATATTATAAAGAGGAAAGATTAGTATTTTAATAATTCTTTTTTAATTAGAAAGCTACATTATCACTGAGTGACATTGGTTATATTTAGTACTAGATTACTATAGAAATCTTTAGAAATTCCTATTAAAACCAACCGAAGGTGTAATAAAATTAGCCATAAAATGTCTTCCATCGCATACGCTGTGAAGAGTAGTGATGATAGGACAAAAAAATGTTCGACAATATTTTAGAATATATCAATATCTACAAAAAACTTTACGAGACCATATGTCTAACTATTGTAGTTACATCACTATAACTACTTTTTTACATTTACCAAATTGCTAGAAATGCCGATCAAAATCAGACCGTGTTATCCATACCATTTATATTTTTATCCAAATAAATAATTTAATATTCAAGACTGTCTCAATACCTGATGATTACTTTTTGAATTATTGAAATCGGAAATTCCATTCAAAAGATATCATGAAATTAAAATAAAAATATATCCCAGCGGCGGCCGCCACGCATCGAGTAACTAACTCGACGAGAGAGGGGCAGTGCGAGAATAGGGGGTGCACCATTATGAACTAGGTAGCCGGTCGGCTCCTTACGCAGTGGACGCAAGCGACATTGAATATTTCATTTTTATGCTTCACTTAAAAATTTCTTTTCAGAGCTACTTAGTTTTAGTAATCACAGTTTTTCCTAATATTTGTCATGGTCTTTTTAATTATCAAGCTTATAACTTAAATATCTGTATCTATTTATGTCTAGACGTGCGAAGCCGGGACGGGCCGCTAGTGCATACAGACGAAAGCGTTTGTGTTTCTCCGTTGAAACTATAATAGCGGTAAATTTTAGATATCTCAGCATTATGAGCAAATATGATTTTTGACTCTCATGTCATATTAACTTCATAACTAGTAGACAATGTCTAACCTGCGAAGCCGCAACGGGCCGCTAGTACAGAATAAATAGATACGAAGTGAGATAAAAAAGAAATGTAGTGTTATACACAGCATTTTGAGTCAAATAGTATTCTTTCAAACGAATTTTTAAAACGGCTAATGACTGAGTGATGGATATTATCAGGGAGCTCATTCCATAAATTTATAACCTAATATTGGTTATATAGTCTTACGTATAGGAATAATATCTTATAACTAAGCTTACACTACAGAATATGGAAATATATTAATTAGTTCGCTATTTGGTAATTGAAATACAAGAATATTTCTTGTCACATTATCTTCTCTCTTTAAGTTTAGTTGTGTCAAGAAAAACTTATGTCATAATTCATATTTCCATCATTCAACAATAATAGAATTATTATTGTCGCCAGATCACTTTCTTTAACAGGCATTCCAACTTCTTCAAAAAGTTTAGGTCCCCAACCTAACCATAGACCACAGAGCAATTACTTTTTGTATCTTGGACACAGATTAATTAACATTATGAATAATACCTAGATATAATGGCGTTGCGTCGTCGGGATCACCGGTAAAAATAGGTGTCCCACAAGGGTCAATACTTGACCCTTTTTTATTCTTAATATATATAAACGATTTAGCTTACGTGATATAGTTATTTGCTGATGACACGTCCTTATTATTTAAAATTGATAGAAATAAGGAAAATTTCGACGATGTGAATAGTATCCTATTTTGTCTCACAATGGTTTTCAGTTAACAATTTGGAATTAAGCTCGGCAAAAACTAGGTGTTTTGAATTCAATTTGCTAAATGCAAAAGAAATTTGTACAAGTATTCAAATAAATTATAGTCCTCTAAAGAAAGTTGCGTCTAAAGTATTCTTAGAAATAACCTCAGATTCGGGACTTCAATGGGGTGCACACATTAAGACTCTGGCGAGGAAACTTAGTTCCGCTGCATTCGTTGTTAGAAATGTTAGACAATACACTGACGTTGAAATTGCCAAAATGGTGTATTTTGCTTATTTTCATAGCATTATGTCTTACTCACTTATCTCAAAGGGCCAGACTGGCTGTGCTGGTGTGTTGGTGCCAACACTTATGTATGGTAGTGAAAGTTAGGTATGGCAGAAGAATCACATAAGTAAAATAAATGCGGTAGAGATGAGAGCGCTGAGAAGTATGAGTAGATTGAAACTGAGTGACAAAGTAAGAAATAGTGTGATAAGAGAAAGTTGTGGTATAAAAGAATATGTAGTAACCAAAATTGAGAAGGGTATGCTTAGATGGTTTGGGCATGTAGAGAGAATGAATGAAAGGAGACTGACAAAAAGGATTTATGAGTCAAGAGTGAATGCGAAAGTTGGAAGGGGAAGACCAAGGCGAACGTTCCTCGACCAAATCGAGGACATTTTAAATAAGGGCCAGATCAAGAGTACTCTAAGCCGACGAAATTGTATGAAAGGTTTAATGAGAATGAAAGAAGCGAAGGAGATATGCAAGGATCGTTGCAAATGGAAGGACGTGGTCTCTGCCTACCCCTATGGGAATGAGGCATGGTGCTATGTATGTATGTATGTATGTCTTACAGCATACCGTTATGGGATAAGGCGGCGGACATTGAAACTGTCTTTATATTACAATTAGGATTTCACGTTTCCTTGAGAGGAGAATTCAAAGAAATATCAATTCTCACAGTACCGTCGCGATATATATTAAATAATATCTTATATATCCGTAATAATATTCACTTATATAGCAAAAAAAGTGAAATACACAATTTTAATACTAGAAATAAAATTTGTAATCCCATATTTTAGAGTGAAGAAGGTTAATAAATCGGAATTTGTCGGTTTGAGCATACGCATTTTTAATAAGATACCGCAATGCGGTTTAGATTTACCTTCACATAAGAAATATGTCAGAAACACCCTTTTACAAAAGGCATATTGTAATGTTGAAGATTATTTAAGCGATAGAAATGTTTGGACTTGATTCCAGTTGATCACAGCAGCAATTTTCTTTGAATAAAGGAACACCATTTGCCTCTGCTTTCTGCAGCATATAAGGCATCGTAGACGAATGTTTGAATTGATTTGATTTATTTCCTGGCAATGTGCCCAAAGTGCTCAAGTATTTTTTTGAGGCAGATGGTGGAAATCTTAATTGTAACATTGATTTTCTTCAGAATTAATGCGTTGGATCGATGTGCTGTCCATTGTTGGGGTTGCGGTCTGATGATCTCAAAATCAATTCAAATCCAAATATCTTTATTCAAGTAGGCATATTACAGCACTTTTGAATTGTCAAATAATATTTTTTTTCTTTTCTTTTCCACAATCCATGATGATGATACTCCAGAACGACTTAAAATCTAAAGTTACGAGGGTTCCTTCGCGCCCTGATCCGAGAAGAGCCCACAACAAACTCAGTCGGGTGTTTTGTTTTTTGTTATCATCATCATTACAATATCATATTAGTTTAATATATTTCAATTCAAATTAGAGCAGTTCGTTCACTCCCACGCGTTTCTATCGTCTAAGTACTCTTGCAACTTATAATACGATTTTTCTATCAACTTTCTTTTAACAAAGACTTTGAATTTATTAATTGACATTTCTAAAACGTCTTGTGGGAGTTTATTATAGAAACGTATACAGTTACCCTTAAATGAGTTGTTAATTTTATGCAGCCTACTAAAATTTACAACAAGTTTGTTTTTGTTTCGTAAATTATATGATATACATTCACTTTTTTTATTAAAAGAGTCAATGTTTTTGTGTACGTACAACAAGTTTTCTAATATGTATACGCATCTTTAAAAGAGTAACCGTTGAGTTTCTTGTCGGCGGATTCAACTTTCCGAACCGGTGGTAGATTTGTTACCCACATACAGACTACTGACGATTCAAAGTGCTTTTTGAGCCTACTTGAATCAAATATATTTTGATTTTGATTTGATTTGATTAATTGAAGATCATGACACCGTGTATACTGATACGTCGTTCTATGATCATATACGAAGCTACGTAGTTCAACAAAAAACGTAAAGTAGTAACAGAAATATTTTCATAACGCGGATTTACAGTACGATATATCCTTTTTTACTTGTCAGTAATATCTGTTTCTATTTCCAGTACTTCAAAGAATGAATGAATATCTTCGAACCGATGACCTTTGGATATTGATAAAGATCTACACTTTGCACTCTATTATCGTTTATCAGTTACGCACAACTAGTCTTATGTTAAATAATACGTGTCTAAAAGGCATTTGAATGTTGTATGTCTTTGATAGATACATAGGAAATATTTTTCTGATCAATATTTTAGATAAATGTGATAGGAAAAATTAACTATATGGAACGACATATAGGCATGCAACTGAAATATTATATCTCATCCGATATTTGTATATATATTTGTAATGTTTAGGGTTTCGCAGTGGATAAGTGTCTATCTGTTAATATATAGGTGTGATGTCTTCTCGGTGTTCAGAAGACTTATTATTCAGGCGTAGCTTATTCAGGCGCTGATTGTATGAGTCGACAAAGAAAACTGCTGTTTGCTCGTAAAAGGATATATTTATGAGCGTACGTTTCGAAATAGATGTAAGATTAGGCTTTTGATCACAGATTAGAACTCGGTAACTCTTCCGAGGGAGTCGCCACCGTAGTAGTTCTTAGTCACTCATCCCAGCAGCCATAGCAGTGGAGGTTGGTTACGGTCCCTCACGAGGACAAGAGCCCCCGGATGCAGCTCGCCTGACGAACATGTCCACTTTGATGTAGTCTGGAGAAGTGATACATATTCGTTTGAATATCGCTGCCAGAATTGTTGACGCAGCTTCTCAATTCGCGCGTATCTACTGAGGCGAGACCAATTCTTTTCCACCAATTCTAGATGTGGTGCCAATAAAAAAGATCGTCCGATTAAAAAATGGGATGGGGATAAGAAAGATAAGTCAGACGGATCTGTGGAAAGGGGAGTAAGCGGGCGGGAATTTAAAATTGCCTCTATTTGCGCCAAGCATGTAGCCATCTCCTCATAGTTGAAATGGCTTAACGAAAGAACTCTATGGAGATGATGTTTGACAGATTTGACTAGAGGCCACCAGTCATATCTGTGACCATATGAATTCTCAACAATAGGTAAGCCCGCCTAGTTAAGATGACATTCTAAGTGCGATAACGCTACATCGAACGACTAGAGCCTTACAGTTTTTACAGACCCCGTAAACTTTTTAAACGTTCTACTGGCGTTAGCGTACTTAGAATGTCATCTTATCTACAGGTCAAGAGGTTTTTAAAGAAGTCCAGGGGGGAGGAGGGTGTTAGGGTTATATTGCGTTGAAAACTATCTATATCCTCTTTTCTTAGACTAAAATTGACATGGCGATGGTCTTATGGATTGCCTCGTGTTCTTGTTAAGAATCGCGTGTTTTATCACGGATTATATGTCTTATTGTTGTTTAAAATTCATCATCCTCCTCCTTGATTTGTGTCCTCAAGTCTGAGGGCTATGACAACCACCTTCGATTAGCAATTTTCTTTGAATAAAGGAACACCATTTGCCCCTGCTTTCCGCAAAATGTAAGGCATCGTAGACGAATGTTTGAATTGGTTTGATTTATTTCCTGGCAAAGTGCTCAAGTATTTTTTTTGAGGCAGATGGTGGAAATCCTAATTGTAACATTGATTTTCTTCAGAATTAATGCGTTGGATCGATGTGCTGTCCACTGTTGGGGTTGCGGTCTGATGATCTCAAAATCAAATCAAATCAAAATATCTTAATTCAAGTAGCCCTATTAAAACACTTATGAATTGTCTAATTTTTATTTTCTCCGCACACTAATTCTAATGTACTTTTGATGATGGTATTAAAGAACGACTTAAAATCTAAAGTTATGAGGGTTCCTTCGCGCCCTGTCCTGAGAAGAGCCCACAACAAACTCAGTCGGGTATTTTGCATTTTTTTTACCATCATCATTACAATATAATATTAGTTTTATATATTTTTATTTAAATTAGAACAATTTAAATGAGAGCAATTCGTTTACTCCCACGCGTTTCTATCGTGTAAGTAATCTTGCAACTTATAATACGATTTTTTATTCAGCGTTTTGCTCATAGTCTTGTGGGAGTTTATTATAGTAACATATACAGTTACCCTTAAATGAGTTGTCAATTTTATGCAGCCTACTAGAATTTATAACAAGTTTGTTTTAATTTCTTAGATTATATGAAGTACATTCACTCTTTTTATTAACAGAGTCTATATTTTTATGTACGATTAATAAGTTTTCTAATATGTATATGCAGTGAACTGTCATTATGTTATTTTGTTAAAGTCCACGTCACAGACCTTAGAGAAATATTGAAAAAACCAGGATTCGTTATTACGAATCCTGGTTTTTTAAACCTAATTTTAATTTTAAGAGATATTCTCCTATCTTTCCAAGTTCTATGGAGATGGAAAATTCATCATAACGAAACATAATTATCAATGGACCAAATTTAGGGCATGTATTATGGCAGGTGATCCCCCATGGCAGCTCAGGGCGGAAGTTCTCACGGCTCCCTACCAGTGCCGAGTAGCCGCGAGAACCAGAGGGGAATTACCAGACGCTGACGAAGTAAGGAGGATCAGGGTTCTAGCTAAGAGAGCCTTGATCGAAAGGTGGAAGGAGGATCTCGGGTCCCCAGTGGCGGGCGTGGCCATAATAGCGGCGATCTGCCCTCATCTGGACCAAAGGCTGGGCAGAGAGTACGGATCGCTCTCCTACAGATTGGTACAGGTGCTTACCAGTCATGGTTGCTTCGGCAAATACCTGTATCAAACTGTGGCTGTGAGCCGTCAGCCAGCTGTTACGAGTGTGGTGGCTCCTTAGACACAGCTCACCACACGGTGGCAGAATGTCTCGCCTGGGGTTCACATCAACTCATTATGACGTCGCTGACTGGCACAGACCTCTCACTGGCTATTATTATAGGTGCAATACTCATCAGTGAGCAGGCCTGGACAGCAGTTGCCTCCTTTTGCGAGACTATCATCTTGCTGAAGGAGGCACGACAAAGGGAGATGGTGAATGACGCTGAGGCACTCCGGCCCCGAGGGAGGGGAGTAGGGAACAGGAGGAGGAGGTTCATACAACTCCTCCCCCTGTAGAAAATCTGTAAGCCGGCCACAACCGAGGGGCCAGAGAGGAATGCCTCAACGAACCTCTGGCTCACCACTCATGGTTGACGATGGTGCCGCTGGGTTTTTATGGGTATTGCGAGTTCTTTCCCCTCGCGGAGTCCCACACTTCCGACCCCACAGTCGGGGTGCGTAAATGCATTACCCAGAGATAATAAAAAGGGCATGTGTTATCTACCAACATGCCGTGGAGTAGCTTAAGTGTTAAGTGATAATGCTTTTACCCAACTGTGGGACGGTGATAGGCTACTATACAATACCTTACTATGTATATGTATCAGTAAACAAGATCACACAGTATATTATTTGAATATCGTAATGACAGATAATCACAACACAGATTAAATATTCTATCATGCATTACTACAGAGTAATTGCAGTGTGTACAGATTAACCAATTTTAACAAATAGCAATGAAATCGACCTTCGTGGCGGCCAGAAACACATTATTATAATTTTATATTAACCATTAAGGTATTTAATAATTAAAAATCTAATTATTTTTTTACAGAAACAAGCTAATGCCTAATGCCGTTTAAATACGCTACTTTATAAATATGAGATGTTTTTTATGCAAGTAGATAATGTAATTATAAACTTTGAACTATCAATAAACAAGGAAGGGCAATGTGCAATTAAGTATCAGTAATTACGATTAAGCATTATCTCTGTTACATTCCGCAAAGTAATATGTCTGACGTTGTTAAAATATGTTTACAGATTTATTTCTAATAAATACAAAATTAAATGTTTTCAACATGGAAATTATGTATAATGAAATTAATCCGTGTTTGTTTTTATAAAGGTAAGGTAAGTAGCAGCCCATTAACGTCCCAATGTTGGGCACAGGCCTCCTCACTCCGAGGAGAGAGGGTTTTTAGAGCATAGACCCACCACGCTGCTCCACTGCGGATTGGCAGGCATAGTACACAAGTGCACTCTCTATTCCTTCACTCTCATAGTCCGATGTGACGGGAATCCGACACGACCGGAGAGAGATCAGGCGCAGGACCGACGGCTTAACGTGCTCTCCGAGGCACGGGGGTGGATCACACCGCCAACTTCCCAACTTCGGGCAAATATTGAGAAAATCTTAATAGAAAACTCAATATTGATTTTAGAACTGGCCCGACCCGGGACTCGAACCCAGGACCTCATGTCTGTAGTCGAACATGCTAACCACTAGACCAATGTGGCAGTCAATGTTTTTATGTTTAGAGTTATTTTCTATTATTGAATTTATTTAAATATAATGCGATTTGTTTTTGTAATTGCATTTTGTTATTGCATACTTCTTCAGACTTGTTTATTAATATTGTATTAGTTGAACATAGGTTATTAATGATACAGGTGAAGAAGTCACGCTGAGTAATTTTAATTTTTAATTAAAATGTTACTAAAACAATTTACAAATTGGTATAATCTAAGATTGTGATGTTATACGTGAGGACAAAATAACAATAACACCAACTTCTGTATATCTTAATAAGAACTAACATCAACACTCGTCAAATTAACGTCAAAACTACAAACAATATGATGCATTATGATTTTAATCTATTGCTGACTGTAATCCCATCTAATGGTAAGTGGTTATACAGTGTAAGATTGATGCGCCGTTGATAAGGTAAGTAGCAGCTTCCCACAGCTGGGCACAGGCCTTCTCATTCAAAGGAGGGTTTTTAGAGCATAGACCCACCACACTGATTCACGAGGTACAGAGGTGGAGCATACGGACAACTACACAACTTTGGGCAACTATTAAGAAAATGTTAATAGAAAACTCAATATAAATTCTGAACTCGCTCGACCTGGTACTCGAACCCAGGACTTCGTATCTGATCTAATGAGATAGTCTGTGAGGTAAGAGGTAATTTACCTCTTATGGTTTCTACACAGCATCGTATTACAGTTATTTGAACGGTGGCATGTATTTGATATCGATGATAGCAAAGTTTCTCAACAAATCCTCCCTAAAATGAACATGGATAAAACGAAAATCATGCCCAATATAAATTTTCTACTCCTTCCAGTCATCATTGAGATCTCAACAATCGAAATTGTTGATGAGGAAATACCTGGGACGTATATTCCAGATAGGTGGGTCCAATTTCGAGAAGAAGGTCCACTGCTGAATCAAATTATGTCCGGGAAGTTACGGGATATTTTTTCGTCTAATATCCCTCAGTGCTTGAAGACCAAAGTCTTCGAACAGTGCGTGTAACCATTATTGACCTACGGATCGGAAACGTGGTCGCTGACTATGGGCCTCTCGCAAAATCTCAGAGTTTCTCTACGCGATTAGACGGCCTCGCTGGCGCAGTGGTGCGAGTATTCGCTTTGCTAGCGGAGGTCCTGGGTTCGATCCCCCGTAGGACGAGTTTAGGAAATTGTATTTTCTAATTTGTCTGAGTCTGGACCGGTGGGAGGCTTCGGCCGTGGCTAGTTACCACCCTACCAGCAAAAACGTACCGCCAAACAAAGAGATTTGTGTTCCGGTACGATGCTGTGTAGAAACCGTAAGGGGTATATCGCCTTTTAACAGATTAGCGCGCTTACATCTTAGACTGTATCATCACTTACCATCAGGTGAGATCACAGTCAAGCGCTAATCTGTCAGCAATAAAAAAAAAGATTAAATCAGAAAAGAGGAGATCGGTAAAAGAACTAATGTCACCGATATAGTACAATGAATCACGACGCTAATATGGCAATGGACTGGGCACATAGTCTGAAGGACTGTTGGACGTTGAGGTCTGAAGGTGGAATGGTGACCAGAAGGCACAATGTAGATTCTCCTAAAGATCAACGACGACATGAAGCGAGTGATTAAGTGATACATATAGCATAGACCGACCACGCTGCTCCACTGCGGATTGGCAGGTGCACAAGTGCACTTTCTATTCCTTCACTCTCATAGTCCGATGTGACGGTAATGCGACACAACCGGAGAGAGATCGGGCGCAGGACCGACGGCTTAACGTGCTTTCCGAGGCACGGAGGTGGATCACACCGCCAACTTCCCAACTTCGGGCAAATATTGAGAAAATCTTAATAGAAAACTCAATATTGATTATTGAATTGGCCCGACCCGGGACTCGAACCCAAGACCTCATGTCTGTAGTCGAGCATGCTAACCACTAGACGAATGAGGCAGTATTTGCTGGTAGGGTGGTAACTATGGTGAAAGCCTCCCACTGTTCCAGACTTGGACAAGTTAGAAAATATTTCCTAACTAGCTAAAAAGTAAACAAAAGTATCTGCTACAAATATTTCAGCAGGTGCTTTTTGTAGGTACTTTGTTTAGGTACTTTTCAAACTTTACTGTTGTCTTATAAAATCATTTAATCACAAAACTACCATTAAAACTGTCGTCAATCTTGGAAATTAATGTGAACATACCGAAATGAAAACAATTTAAAAAATGAATAGAACAATAATAAAAGAAATTCTTTTTGTTAAATAACCATATATATTTATATAACATACATACAGTACAATTTTATTTATATATATATATATATATAGATAATAATTAAGTGGCATATTACCTTACTTTATTTTCAATTCTGCATTATATATTGTATTTCTTTACTTAATAGTTGCTTATAAACCTAAAATTTAAAGGATTCCCTGACCCTTTATGCTGATAATACCCCCCAATATCGGCTTTGGCGCGGGGGGGGGGGATGGGAATGGCGTACAACAACGATTTATAATGTTATAAATATATCGAAGATAATCTATCACCTAACCTGGACATAAAACATAGGAGGAAGGATTTTTAGAGGATAGACCCACCACGTTGGTCTACTTTGGGTTGACAGGCTTTACATACTTCAGAATTACTTCTCGGACATACGGGGTACTATCTTGGATTGAAAAATACAAGCCTGTGATGTCCAGGATTCAGGAAATACCACGTGTCTAAATACTAAACCCTTTAGGTATCTATACTAAAGAATTGGCTAGTATTGTAATTCATCTCGCTATGACCATAAGAACAATTAAAAAAAGAGGTTTATATTTACTTTGAACTTGAAAAAATTAGGATGAATTATCCATGTATCATATGTGATTCAAGTGAATGGCAAAGAAAACTTCAGAGACCTTGACGATATCAATGCGCCTGTCGTAGTATTGCTGCAATAACGACTCGCCATGTTAAAGGTAATCGATAGATCACAGTTAAACGAGTATACAATATAATTTATTAACAAACACGGCACTATTTACCGTGATTCAACGTTGTTTCGTTTTATAGACATTTTAAAACATAAAAAAAGCCTCTGTAACTCTCTTGTAATAATTCTAATCTAATAATGTAAGTTCCACTAATATCTGAGTTGGTTTTACGTGAACTTGCGAAGGAAACTTTATAAATTTTGATTTTAACATATATTACATAGCATCACTCCTCATTCCCACAGGGGTGAGCAGAGACTATGTCCTTCCACTTGCCACAATCCTAACCTATCTCTTTCACTTCTTTCATTCTCATTAAACGTTTCATACAAGTTCGTCGGTTTAGAGTACTCTTAACATGACCCTTACTTAAAATGTCCTGACTTTGATCCAGGAACGTTTTGCTTGGTCTTCAAACAAAAGCATGCCTTTCTCAATTTTAGTCACTACGTCTTCTTTTATACCACAACGTTCTCTTATTACACGATTTCTTACTCAGTTTCAATCCACTCATACTTCTCCACGCTCTTATCTCTATCGCATTTATTTTACTTTTGTGTTTCTTCTACCATACCCAACTTTCACTACCATACATATTGGCATCAACACTCCTCCATGCAAAGCCAGTCTGGCCCTTTGAGACACCATCTGGCTATTCATAAAGAGGGTTTTTAAAGTCATTGTGGAAATAATGTACAAAATGACAGTATTTTACGATTAAAAAGGCGTAAAAGGGTACTTGACTGAAGAGTTTTTATTTGGTTTAATCCATGTGAATATTTTCGCGACACTTCTACTTGGTAAATATTTTTTGGATTTACAAAACAATATTTATTTGAACAAACGGGACTCGAACTCGGTATCTCATGAGATCATGAGATAGAGTCTATCAAACTTTCCACTAGACAAATGAGGCAGTGTAACAGATTTATGACGGCTATGTAAGATAGTAGATTATAAAAATAATAAATTACACTTTAACTCTTAAAATATTACTTTTCTAATACTAATAGCCATATAACTATAATACTTAACAATCAAATATGATATAGAGTAAATACGAGTATATATCTTGATACCTAGACAGTAAAGATAATCTACCTTTAATGTAAATTAATAAGCTTATATAATATATTTCTCAAGATTGTTATTTATGTGTATATGATTTTAAAGTTAAGAAAAACAATTAATCTATACCAATATTATAAACCAGAAGCGTTTGTTAAGTTGATATATATAATTCGCCAGCGAATAGCTATAGTATGCAATCAATTTGTTAAATAAATATCTCTATTGAGACTGATACAGTTTTTTACTGTCTTTAACAATTGACACTTAATTAGAAGACCTCAATGTAATTTTAAGCAATCGATTGACTTCCGAGAACCCATACTGTTAAAAGTAAAGAGCATTATTTTTCAACATAATATACTGAAGTTCTGACATAATGGTAAAACAAGAAAATTTTATGCCATATTTTGGAGTGAAAACGGTCCAGAAATCTGTTGTTGGATTGAGCATACACGTTTCCATAATATAAGCAACAAGAACAATACCTGCCATATATCAATGGGGATCTCGCGTTTCCTTAAGAGATAAATTAAAAAAACATCAGTTTTTACAGTATCGTCGCAATATATACATACATACATAGTATCACGCCTCATTCCCATAGGGGTAGGCAGAGACAACATCCTTCCACTCGCCACGATCTTTGCATATCTCCTTCGCTTCTTTCATTCTCATTAAACCTTTCATACAAGTTCGTCGGTTTAAAGTACCCTTCACTTGGCCCTTATTAAAAATGTCCTGGATTTGATCCAGGAGCGTTCGGCTTGGTCTTCTCTTTCCAACTTTCGCATTCACTCTTGACTCATAAATCCTTTTTGTCAGTCTCCTTTCATTCATTCAAGTGTTGGCACCAACACTCCTGCATGCACAGCCAGTCTGGCCCTTTGAGACAACATCTGGCTAAAGGCGCGCTGGGCACCATTTACCATATTCCCTGCATTCACTCACCTTTCAATATCACTTTCACATGTTCCATTTTTTGTAATTTTAGATCCCAAGAATTCAAATTCCATCACCTCTTCCACTTGTTCCCCATCTATCAAAATATTGCCATTCATCATAGATTCTTCTCTTTGAAAAAGCAGCACTTTCGTTTTGTTTACATTTACTTTCAAAGCTTTATTCATAATATTTACCATCTCCCGTAGCTCATTAGCGGATGACGCAAGTATTACTTGATCATCAGCGTAAAATAAACATTTGATAAGTAATTCATTCATTCTTAACACATACATATTTTCTTTTAAATCTGTGAAACAGTTATCCATGAATAGGTTGAACAGCCATGGTGACGCGACACATCCCTGTCGAACACCTCTTTCGACAGGAAACCATTCCGTGTACGCCCCGTTTATTCTGACACAAGCACTAGAAGCAATATATAACGAATAATATTTTATATATCCGAGGCACATTATTTTAACACAAGAGTTAAAAACAATATGATTAGATGAGATACTCGAATCATTTCTGGGTTTACCTCCACATAGTTTTAAGAAATATGTCCAAAACGTCCTATTACAAAAGGTACATTATTATGTTGAGGAAAGACAAAGACGTTTGGACTTGATTCCAGTTGCACATGAAAGCTGATCACATTGTAACCTACAAAAACTATATTTAAAACAGTACATGCTTAGTTTCTTGCCGGTTTTTTCACAGTACAATCAAATTTTCGCACCGGAGGTAGATTTGTTACCAACAAACAGACTACTGACGTTTCAAAAGAGCTTCCTGAGGCTACTTGAATAAAGAATATTTTGAACAAAGAATTATTTAAATAATTAAAGTGATGCATAACATTGTATCCACTCGCATATCAATGCTTCTGGTTTATCTCCAGACGTTGGATTATATCAATAAAAAGCTTATACGTCAGCAACTGTTATAAGAAAATTTAAATTCAGTTATTTACATATTTCTTGTAAGAACATGATTGTTTACACTTACACCTGCAGTGGAGCAGTGTTTTGGGTCTATGCTTCAATAACCCTCTCTTCTATGAGTGAGCAGACCTGTGCCCAGCAGTGGGACGTTATGCTATTTCATTTTGGTGCCACAGCAAAATATTATGACGTCACTGGTCGGCTATTCCTCTCACTGGCAAGTGAGTAGGTCTGCAGAGGAGTTGACTCTTTTTGCGAGTTTATCATCCCGCTGAAGGTGGCAGATCAAATGGAAAGAGTAAATGCTGTCGAAGCACAGCATCCCTGACAGACTGTGGGAACAGAAGAGGGAGATTTATACAAATCCTCCGGCAATGAACGACTAGTTACCCATTCCCAAATGACCAGGGCTCACTGATGAGTCTCCTACTCCCTTTTTTTAGTATTTCTCGGTGTAAACTGCCCATCATTGTGACTCATTATACTCTTGTTATAAATGGTTTTATATTTCAATATTTCTTTATGAAAATTCAGAGGCAATATTGTCTGTGGAAGTTAAATTACGGCGCCATTTATTGGAGTATGAAACAGAATAAATTGTAATAGCAAAAAAATATATATTAAAAAAAAACCAAATGAAAAGAAAAATCATTGAAATTGCTTGAATAGTTGCGGAGTTCATCACGGTCAAACAATGTGACAGATCGTTATTTTTACAAACTTTGTTCTGTCTGAACTATGAATATGTAACGCGAATTGATGTTATTAATAAATAAAATAATAATTCACAAATGTATAATTAAAACATTCTTAGTTTTAATGGTTATTATATAAATAAATAATTTTGTCGGTATTTCGATACGGGAGTCGGTGACATTTATGTCAAACGTCATTGACAATGTCAAATGCCATAAGATTGGAATAAAAAAGTTTGTACTGTCAAAAGCATTAAGAAGGTTAAATACAAAAACATTCAGTGGTGGTCAAGTTTTCTTATAATTTCTGATGTTTCACGTAACTTTATTAATTTTTTCTTTCATATAAATCTTTCACTGACTATAACAAACACACCAAAAAAGTGCGTACGTGCAAAATACACATGTCAGAAGAGAAACTTCTATGGCAAACTAATTTCCAGGTCTTGTTTATATTTATAGAAATTTAAAACTTTAGATTTCAGACACTTAGAAGGTTGAAAAAAGGAAGATATGTTAGGTATTTAATTTAATTGAAAAAAATAAGTGTCCAAATTAATACAAATCATTTATCCAAATCTCAAATAACGAATTGTAAAAAATCGCCACGTGTTTTTATTAATTAATTAAATTAAATTTTATAAATAGTACATTAAATGATTAAATAACGAGTGGCAAATGAAAATGCCACATGTTATTAACAGACTTAAAAAAAATTTATCTGTATTTTTTTTTTATGTTTGTTACCTCATATCTCCCGACTGGGTGGACCGATCTTGATGATTTTTTTTAAGTGAAAGGTGGTGCTCGTCATATGGTTCCATTTTTTTAAAATCCAGTTCTGATGATGGCATCCATGAGAAAACCAGATAACTGTTAAATTTGCATTAAGCATGTGCGCGACAAATGGACGAACAACTCAAGATTACGCCAACCGATTACGATGATTCTTTTTTCATTGGAAAGGATATAACTTCAAGGGTTGTTTCGTGATAGTTTGGTTAGACTCTGATGATGGAATCCATGACAAAGTGACGGCACTCTTCAATTCTAAGGAGCAAATGAACGATACTCGACAGAATCTTCTATAGGCTATCCAGATATTTGAGTCGCCTACCGTAACTTCGGTATGGTCAAGTGCTAGTCGTAGTTAAATATGAAGATCAATGGAACTCCTCAACGGCTTACAGTAAGGGTGCGGTTTATGGCAGAAAATATAAGTGTCTGTAATCAAATAGCAATGAGCTTACGTTTGTTACTGCATTGCAACACGTTTTTAGGTGTACACATATTGAGACAAATTTGTTAGTTTACTTCAGATTCACTAAAAATCAAAAAATAAATAAAAATTTTAACAAAAAAATTAATATGCTCTAAAAAGTAAGAAATAATTGCGTATTCTTTTATAGTGTTCTTCGTATTCTTATATTCGGAGTCGGTGTCAGCCGAGGAACCTACATATATAGCTACAGGTGGGAGAGACGCGGGAGCCGCCAAGTGGACACGCGGGGAACCTACCTTGGCTGACGCCGACTCCGAATATAAGAATACGAAGAACACTATAAAATAATACGCAATTATTTGTTTATATGAAAACTACCTAACCTTCAAACGAATTAGCATAAAAACTGCACATCTTTGTGACGCTAATCATTCATTTCATCCGTATTTTCAAAATTGGACCCTTAAGCGCCAAAAGAAGTTTCACTTCAAAAAGAATTAGAGAAATTGGTCTGCCTTTAATTCATAATGGCGTGACGTAAGGAATTAGGGAGTTAGGAAAGATTAAACCTAAGTCCACGCCAAAGCATATTCGGATTTGAGAATTAGAAATATAAAAAGTTATCATTTTTGCGTAGTATATCCGCTCTTCCTGGTATTAACTAGTGCGATAATAAACTTTCAACTGACGTGGTAAATTCAAGTAATAACAAAAACAGTAAATATTGATAAAGCGTTTTATTGATAGAAAACGATAAACGTCTACGTATTTATAACCTTAATGTAATTGTAGTAATAAAACCATTTTGCTGTATTACAATTTCGTTTTTGATATGGCTTTACAATTGATTATTATGGATCATGGCTGATTGTTAAAGGTGACAGGCCGATGTCCGACATGTTTTGTAATGCAATATTTTATGAATGAATCACGTTTTGACGTGTTTTTAAAAGTTGATAGGTTAAGGCTTGGCGTAATGATTTTGTTACAGTTTGATCTCCCTTCGTTGGTGTTAAGGAATAGGAACTGTACTTAAAGCGAAGTAGGTCACTAGTGAAGCGACGTGGTGGTCGCTGGTGAGGTGATGTAGGATCACCAGTGACGCGATGTGCGATGTTTGGGTAATGTGAATAAGACTACACCAATAAAGCATTTTCACTTTTATTTTTGAGTCAGAAGGATTGTACTGAAAGGGTATGGATGATGGTTACGGTATGGTTATAAGGATAGAGGAGACATTATTATAAATCTTACGTTTATAAATGTATAAGTAGCAACGCGTATTTACCGAGACAACAAATATAACTAGAGCGTGATTTCGAGACGTGGTTGCTTTAACTACCTGGGACAGGGTCTGAGGGTACGCAGTCTTTTACGACCACTTGAGATGGTAACGGCGCTTAAGGACTGCTACGTATATAAAAATGACATGTACGGATCGAGTATATTTATTATATTTATATAATAAAATATTTCTCAGTAAAAACAAGGTATAATATAATTCTACAATATGAAAGTGTATAAATATAAATAAATGTAGTATTGCCACTACATACTTGTGTTCTATACCTGCCAAACCCGAGTGGAGCAGTAGTGTAGTTGCTGTTAGCCCTACTGGCTTAGACAGCGTAACCGAGAGGGGTGGCGAGCGCAGAAGCTCTGCCAAGGGGTGGGCCCTTAGAAGGGCCGTGCTGCGTCGTGGGGGAAACGTTGTTTTAAAGGCGCCTCCTGCGAGGCTCGGAGCTAGGCTTAGAGCAACGTTTACTGCTGCTGAAAAGGACAATCGGACAGGTACTTAGTCTTGTCGCCCATGGGTCAGTAACTGGTGGCCGCGGACGGGGTGCGTCAGATAGCGAGGACCTCGTCTTCGCCAGCGAAGACGCTGTGTGTGTGTGATAGTGTACGGGGCGTTGTCAATAGTAATTTGGTCGTCTGGGTCGTCGGGGACGTCTTTGGGCCGCCTCTTCCTAGCCGGGATGTTTAGCCTAATCTCATAAGAGGCGGCATTTCTAATGATAGGGTTGGGGTTACTGACGGCTCTCTTGACGTAGTCTACGGAGAGCGCCAGTAGAGCAGCGTGGTGGGTCAATGCTCTATAAATCCTCTTCTCTACGAATGAGAAGGCCTGTGCCCAGCTGTGGGACGTTAATGGGCTGCTACTTATAGAACAGTGATACAACTCAAAAAGCTAAATGCACACGAGAGCCGTTTCAAAATTTGTAAATCTAATCACATATTGTGGTATCACATCATTATAAACGATTTCAATTGCTGTAAAATTACCTGAGAGGTAAAAGGTAATGTTGTCTAATTTGACAGTTAAGGTTGCCTAATTTTAAGTAATTTTCTAAATTAAAAGGCAAAGTTGCCTAAATAGAGATTTAAAAATGAATAATTTGTGATAAAAGTGCATACTTAAAACGAAAGCTAAATTCCCTAAATTGAAGCAAAATCGCCCTTATTTATAGGTAAGCTGCCTAATTTGAGAGGTAAAGTTACCTAATTTGACAGGTAGTACAAGCCTCCTCACTCCGAGGAGCGAGGGTTTTTAGAACATAGACCCACCACGCTGCTCCAGTGCGGATTGGCAGGCATAGTACACAAGTGCACTCTCTAGTCTTTCACTCTCATAGTCCGATGTGACGGGAACCCGACACGACCGGAGAAAGATCAGGCGCAGGACTGACGGCTTAACGTGCTCTCCGAGGCACGGGGGTGGATCACACCGCCAACTTCCCAACTTCGGGAAAATATTTGACAGATAAAGTTGCCTAATTTAAAGTAATTGTCTAAATATAGATTAAGGAGTGCCTGAATGAAGAGGTAAATTTATATAATTTGTGACAAAAGTGCGTACGTAAATCGAGAGGTAAATTGCTTAAAATGAAGCAAAGTTGCCTATATTTAGGGGTAAGTTTGGGTTTACATATGGATCAGTCATTGTCATGGTCGCCACATATTAAGCAAGTAAGCAATAAGATATTTGGTTCAATAAGATCATTGCGGAGGTAACAATCATTTTTGCCCATTCCTACTAAAATCATGTTGGCGCATTCTCTTCTTTCTTCCTATTCTTGATTATGCAGATGCCAGCTATCACAATTTGACCGAGGACTTACTAAATAAGCTTGAGCGACTACAAAATCTCGCTAGCCGGTTCATATTTGGCTTGCGTAAATATGACCATATATCTTCTTTCCGTCAAAAGCTCAAGTGGCTCCCTATACGACATCGCCGGAATATGCATATACTTTCTCTTCTGTACTGTGTCCTATTTCATCCTAATACCCCACTATATCTAAAGGAAATATTTGAATTCCTTGTCGTGCATTCGAAGATTTTACGCTCATCGGAGAATCTAATATTAAAAATCCCGATCCATAAAACCACATTCTATGAGCATTCCTATACTGTGCAGGCGGCAAAATTGTGGAATGCACTACCATGCAAAATCCAAGAAGCAAAATCATTGCTGGCATTTAAAAAGATGCTAAATGAACATTTTCTTTTAAAGACTAAAGTTTAGACGATTTATGTATTTATTTTATGTATAATTTAGATATATTTCAAATATATGTAAGTTTATTATTTTATAAGCTATATATATTCTCATATTTTCATGTTATATGTGTATTAATATGTAAATATTAAAATGTATGTTTATGCCATTGTCCGTCAGTTTCGATACTCACTGCTTTTTAAACCCAAAGGTTGTCTGGAAGAAATCGCTATTTAGCGATAAGACCGCCTTTTGTACATTTATTTATTAGTAAGTTAATATGTTAAATTGTTATTTATTGATGTGCAATAAAGTATACAAACAAACAAACAAAAAACAACTATGGAATTGTATACATTGTAAGTAAAAATTTAAAAGTGAAATTCAAATTAATTTAAAATGTATTTTTTTTGTAATAATTTACTGCTCTCCATTGTCCCTGATTTTGAATTGCCATCCCCTAACCATCAAATTGCCCCCCTGTGGGGCATGGGCTCCACTTTGGGAAACACTGATCTAGAAATTAATGATTTCTCTACCCAGTTCTAGTTGACGAAGATTTTAACTAAGTATTTCTTTGGGAATTGGGTAACGCCACGGTCTAAGCCAGGGTGGCTTTGCTTTCTAAAACTTTTAGTGTATTACTTTCTAATTAAATAGATCAATAATTAATCAATATTGAGTTTTCTATTAAGATTTTCCCAATATTTGCCCGAAGTTGGGAAGTTGGCGGTGTGATCCACCCCCGTGCCTCGGAGAGCACGTTAAGCCGTCGGTCCTGCGCCTGATCTCTCTCCGGTCGTGTCGGATTCCCGTCACATCGGACTATGAGAGTGAAGGAATAGAGAGTGCACTTGTGTACTATGCCTGCCAATCCGCAGTGGAGCAGCGTGGTGGGTATATGCTCTAAAAACCCTCGCTCCTCGGAGTGAGGAGGCCTGTGCCCAACAGTGGGACGTTAATGGGCTACTACTTATATACTTTCTAATTTATCTGTGACTAAAGAATGCTTCAGTTGTAAGAAGTTACCACTCTATCAGCTAAGACGTACTTTCAAGCAAATTTTTGTACCGATATGATGGTGAGTAAACCATAAGGAGTATATTACCTTTTACCAGATTAGGGCGCTTCCATCTTAGACTATATCATCAGTTAACATCAGATGAGAGTCAAACGTTAATCTCTCATTAGCAACGAAAGTAGATATTTCCAGTTCGCTTTAAATAGCTAACATACATTTCAACTAACGAAAATAATACAGTAAATATGACAATAAACATAAAAAAATATTGCACTAACCAGCGTCTAACACGCATTTATGTTTTAATTTCCATCTATATACTAAAATAAATGGTATATGATAACGTCTAGCAACTTGGCCGCGTAAATTTTTCATATCTTATTGTAAAGCTTTATTGATTTACACCATTTTCAATGATAAAGTCGGTATAAATACGATAATATTTTGGACATTGTATCATTGTAACCACAAGATCCACAATATGAAGTTCTTCGTTGCATTCGTCGCTCTTTTCGCCTTGGCTGCGGCCTCCCCCATCAATAAGCCCGCCATTGGTCTTGATGCTGACATCGAGGCTATTCTGGCAGCAATCAACCACCCCAGCACCGACCCTGCCACCGCTGCTCTTCTTATGGACCAGCTCCAAAGCATCCTTGGAGAATCACCAATTTCCGTCGGCCCAGCTATCGTTGATGAGTCACCTATCTCTGTCGGACCAGCACTCGTTGAAGAAGAATCCCCAATTTCCGTCGGGCCTGCACTCGTTGAAGAAGAATCATCACCCGTCTCAGTCGTTGAAGAAGCTGCATCTTCTCCATCTGGCACACCTATGGTACAAATCATCATCAACGTTAACGGCAAACCTTTAGGAAACCCCGTTGTTGTTGAACAACCCATCCCAGTTCTGCCCGAAATTGTACCTACTCCAGTCATCGTTGTTGACCAACCCCAGGCAGAGCCCGAAGCTGTTGTAGTTTCACCAGTGATTGTCCCTACTCCCGTTGAAGTTGTTGACCAACCCCAGGCGGTCCCTGAACCCGTCATCGTTGCTCCCATCGAAGTATCCCCTGTTGTTGTACTTCCTGATGAGCTCAACTAATTTAATATGATAAAATAAAGAAATTTTATCTTCAACTTACTTTTGCTTTTAATTTCTCATATCAATTAAACGTATTCGGCGACACCTTACTGTAGCTAAGTGTTTGCAATTGATAAACTTACCTTTAAAAAATAAAATACGAATATTAATAATTAAAATTGAATTAATGAATAAATATTTGAAAGAAGTTGAACATCAAGTGTCGTCTACAAGTTAAAGGAATGTATTTTAACTTCAGCTGATAAATAAAAAGTACTTCAGTTAAGAATTTTAAATTTTAACCAGAAGTTAAAAGTTTTACATAAAGAAACATATTTAAATGTTACAAGTATAAACTAGATGAAATGTATATAAATAAAAAATCTGCTGTATTTTCCAACATGACTAAAATGACATATATTAAATAATATGTTATATATCCGTGATAATACACATTTATTCAATAAGAAAAGTGAAATACATAATTTTAATACAAGAAATAAAAACAAACTTGTAATTCCATATTTTAGAGTGAAGAAAGTTCAGAAATCATTTGTCGGGTTGAGCATACGCATTTTTAATAAGACACCTCAATCAGTTTTGGATTTGCCTCCGCATAGTTTTAAGAAATATGTCAAAAACATCCTTTTACAAAAGGCATATTATAATGTTGAGGATTATTTAAGCGATAGAAATGTTTGGATTTGATTCCAGTTGCTCACAGAAGCAATATATTACACATTGTAGCATACAAAACTATCTTTAAAAGAGTAACCGTTGAGTTTCTTGCCGGTTTCTTCTCAGCGGACTCAACTTTCCGAACCGGTGGTAGATTTTGTACCAACGGACAGACTACTGACAATTCAAAAGTGCTTTTTGAGCCTACTTGAATAAAGAATATTTTGATTTTAATTTTGATTTTGACATCCGTTCCAAAATTAATGTTAATTACAAATAATTTAAAGCAAAGATACGAAAACAACAACATTATTCACTATCATTTTAAATGTGATCCGCTTAAAACTTTTGATCTACTTACTGTCTGATAAGGTCGTAAATTGGAGCAGCCAGAAAATATTTTTTACTTAGATTGTACTTCGAAATTCTTACACCAACATCATTAATTAAACGAGCTAAGAAGAATAATCTATACTAATATTATAAAGCTGAATAGTTTGTTTACTTAGCTCAGTAACTACTGATTCGATTTTAAAAAATTGTCCATTTATTGAGGAAGGCTATAAGGCAAGGATTCCCAATCTGAGGTCTGTGGAATCTAGGGGTTCTGTAAAATAGTCAACAAGGTTTTTACACACATAAAAATATACATATATCATTTGTAATCATTTGATAAGAGCTCGCATTAAAGACAAGGAACTTGGTTGGTGTTCCATCACCTTTAAAGTTCAGGAAGCTCTGCTACAACTATCATCATATAAGTATACTCTAAGTCCAATAGGAGCTAAACACGTAAACGGTCAAAGTTTTGCAAAAATCATGTATGATCAAATTGTTCCCCTTTAAAAGTTCAAAAAAAAAAGTCCACAAGAGCATAAGTTTTTCTTTTAAGGTTGGTTCACTATAACTTTTTTAATGCTTACCAAATTTGTTCTAAAATAAGGCATAATTTGCCAAGGTGTTTTCATGAACGTGATATTAATCCTTTATTTCACGAGGGAGAAGTTCATGATATCCAAGTTTTTGGTTTGTATCATGTGTTTTAGTCAACCCTCAACTGCAGTTCGTAATTTACATCCAGAGGAATACCAGCCACCACAGAATACATGAGGTTAGTGAGTGAACCTGCAAATATACCTGGACATAGTTTTTTAATGAAAATATGGTGCTTAAAACATTGATTGATACAATAGGTAGTATAGTAAGGAATGATTTCTTTATGAAACGTCTATCATCCAAAATTACGACGTCACAATTGATTTGTCATCAGACATCCCAAAGTAAAGGTACTGGTATAGATATTGGTGCAATCTTTTTACTTATTGTACTTCAATGAATTCTTGATAAGTGTGCAAAATTTATCTCACCTTTTGAACCGCTTAAATTGAGGTAAATGATACATTCAAACATATAGACATGGCTAATGATAACATAGCAAAATTGTTTAATGTTAAACGTTGCCATGGCACTGATAATAAAGTGTTTTTACTTTTGATACAATGCAGTAGGATTTTAAGTGAGCATGGAGGGCAGTAGCCTCCTGTTTTTTCGCTGAAGGAAGCAGAGTTAGGAGTCTATAGACGCTCCTCTTCTCCAGCGCAGAATGATGAGAGGTGGGAGATGTAGATTTGCGCTTCATCAACCCCCTTCCTAAGTTTTCCAGCGGTAATATCCCGGAGTACCAGGGTAGATTGCGTCAACCGATCTTCTGGTGCTCCACTAAAGGATGGGGAGGGTATCGCTGGGTTTTAGTATTATATTCTGGCTTCCTACCAGTGAGTTTAGATTTTGTCTGAACGGGGTGTGGAAAGGCATTTCCCAGTGTGAAAAAAAAAAGTTTTTAAGTTAGCTACTAAATGTAATGTGTCATTCTTTTCTTTAGTATACTGTTAACAGTTTAGTTGGTTCTCTATGTGTGTTCTATCGTATCTATCACGGGGAATGTTCTGAGGAGCTATTTAACTTGGTGCCACCGTCTCGCTTCTATGACCGGACGCGATGAAAGAATAAATTTCATCCGCACAACTTGGATGCATGGCCTTCAGGCACGGTTGAATTTCGTCGATCCTTTTTCCGCGTGTGTGTAAGAAGTGGAACGAACTCCCGGCAACGATGTTCCCGCAAGGCTATGACCTAGATACTTTTAAGAGGCAGATAAATTCCTATCTCTTAGGTCGGCAACGAATCGGCGGTCCCAATGGTTCTACAGGTGTCCATGGGCGGCGGTGATCACTCAACATCAGGTGACCCGCAGGCTCGTTTGCCTGCCAAGGCTATAAAAAAATAACCCTTATAATCTATTTATTATTCAGGGTGATAATTTAGAATTTTATTAATATTATATTTGCGAAACTTTGTGCTATTAGATTATTACTCTTTCACGTAAAAATACTAAACGCATTGTGATGAAACTACTCATAACCTTTAATATATAACTAACATCAAATTAAGATAAAGAGAATTCTTACGCAGCCGACGTTATAAGCCCTTATTTTGTATAACTTAAATATTTTAGTTATAGCCTTTATAAATAGCCAAAGGGCCAGACTGGCTTTGCATGCAGGAGTGTTGGTGCCAACACTTACGTATGGTAGTGAAAGTTGGATATGGCAGAAGAAACATAAAAGCAAATAGCGTTGAGAAGAAAAAATGGATTGAAACTGAGTGACAAAGTAAGAAATAGTGTGATAAGTTGTGGTATAAAAGAAGATAGTGACTAAAATCGAGAAAAACATGCTAGATACATGGCTTAGACACGTAGAGAGAATGAACGAAGAAAGGAGACTAACAAAAAGGATTTATGAGTCAAGAGTGAATGGGAAAGTCGGAAGGGGAAGACCAAGGCGAACGTTCCTGGACCAAATCCAGGACATTTTAAATAAGGGCCAGGTCAAGAGTATTCTAAATCGACCAACTTGTATGAAAGGTTTAATGAGAATGCAAGAATCAAGAATACAGTGGAGTATTTTTAAAATAGACAAAAAAAATAATAGTTATATGGAAGATGTATATAAAGAATTAAAAGCAATGAACCTGAGTGCATAAATAACTAAGGACACCTCACAAAATTTATAAGTTTATTGCTTTAGATATTTAATAATGACGAGACGATGTTATCCGATCGTAATTCAATATACAGTTATGACTAGGATTAGGCACAGATTATCTTACAATATTACTTAGAAAGAAAATAGATAAAGTTTATGTAACAATGAAAGAAGATAAAAGAAATGTATATAACGCTGAGAAAATGACGAATTACTCATACTTGTTTAAACAACTAGAAAAGAACAATGTAAGTATTACATTAAACATAACATTTAATAGCTTTTTTCGGTGTATTGTTGTACTACTGTTGAACTATGTGAATATCAGGATAAAAAATAATGGGAAGGGTTGTGGGCCTTGTAGCGGATCATGGATTCCAGTAATGTTATGGTATGGTACTAAGACTTAATCCGAGTATCTCCATGATCTTAACGGAAATTTATAAGGATGAACTCAGAAACCGGAGACCTCGTCTTACCAGCGAAGACGAGGTTAGATTCTGGTCAAAAGAATTCAAAAAAACCTTATTATATGATGTAAAAATTGATTTAATGTTTGTTTTTTTAATTACTTGTTTGTTTATAATGGATATGTTATTGTTTTCCAGAAAATATGAAATTCTTATTGATCGCTGCCGCTTTCGTCGCTGTGGCCGTTGCTGGCCCAGCTCGTTTCGTCGTCCCCGGTGGTGCTGGCCCAGCGCCAATCATTGACTGGGAATCACCAATTTCCGTTGGACCCGCACTTATTGAAGGCTCTCCCATCTCCGTTGGACCCGCACTCGTTGAAGGATCTCCCATATCCGTTGGACCCGCACTCGTTGAAGGATCTCCCATCTCCGTTGGACCCGCACTCGTTGAAGGATCTCCCATCTCCGTTGGACCCGCACTCGTTGAAGAATCTGAATCCCCCATCTCAGTTGGACCCGCTCTAGTCGAAGAAGGCCCCGCTGTCCCATCCAACACTCCTCTTGTGCAAATCATCGTCAACGTTAAGCCTGGTGCTTTCGGCGTCAACCCCGTTGTCGTTGAACAACCCGAAATCGCACCTACTCCAGTTGTCGTTGTCGACAAACCCGAAATCGAACCTACCCCAGTCATCGTTGTTGACCAACCCGAAGTTGAAGCTACCCCTGTGATCGTTGTTGAAAAACCCGAAATTGCTGAGCCAGTCATCGTCGCTCCCATCGTACCTATTCCCGTCATCACCCTTCCCGACAGCCTTAACTAAACCAAAAATAAATTATTGTATTTTTTGACTGAAATAGTGAAATATCAAGATCTATGTATCTATACTAAAGGTGATCTTTAGCTCAAATATACTTTATATATATAAATCTTTGGCATTTTATTTTACGCTATTTACTTTTACTTGTGGCATGGTCTTTTAATAGATGCGAGTTTCTATAGCATATGATTGTTTCTATTACAAATATGTAGACCGTTGTTATTGGAGCTCAGAAATAGCTAGCGGATTTAGCAAAGAATTAATGAATATAAATTTTAACAAAAAAAGAACCGCCTTCAAAACAAACTTCAAATTCAAATTCAAATAAATTTATTTGCCATATACAGGTACATCGGTGTTTACATATAAAATAGTTCCACTGTATTTGCCATTTAATGGCATGCAAATATTTAGTGATGTCAAAATTTTAGTATGTCAGTAATTATTAATGTCAAATGAAATTATTTCATATTTTATTATAAAAGCTTAAGTCGTCCTTTAGGAAATCATCTACACTATAGTAACATTTTCCTACCAAAAAATTCCGCAATTTGCTTTTCAATACTGTAAATTCTTTAATGTTTTTAAAGTAAAGCGGTAATTTATTATATATTTTTACTGCCATCACTATAATATTTTTATCCATTAGACTGGATTTACTCGGTGGTGCTTTTATTCTGGTGGGATTTCGCTGATCTTGACCTCTTTTTTCAAATAGAGTTGGATTCTGCGTAACAAATATAATTACCTCATAAATATATATTGAAGGGAGTGTCATTAGTTTAACTTACGAATACATTAATATGCTCTAAAAAGAAAGAAATAATTGCGTTTTCTTCGTATTCTTATATTCGGAGTCGGTGTCAGCCGAGGGAGGTGTTCCCCGCGTATCCACTTGGCAGTTCTCGCGTCTCTCCCACCTATAGCTATATATGAAGGTACCTTGGCTGACACCGATTCCAAATATAACAATACGAAGAACACTGTAAAAGAATACGCAATTATTTCTTACTTTTTAGAGCATATTTATGTATTTGTATGTTTGTTTTGAAGGCGGTTCTTTTTTTGTTAAAATTTATATTTAGTTTTTGATTTTTAGTGAATCTGAAGTAAACTAACAAATTTGTCTCAATATGTGTACACCTAAAAACGTGGTGCTCATATGAGATAACACCGTTTAAATTAAACAACTTTACAAAATTAAATTTACATTAATATCGCCACACCCGGGATCGAACCCGAAACCCATACACCACCGCTCCACACGTAATTCACCTTTCAAATATTGCAATGTAGCAACAAACGTAAGGTCATCGCCATTTGATTACAGACAGTTATAGATTTTGCCAAAAATCACACTCTTACTGTAAGTTGTTGAGGAGTTCCATTGATCTTCATATTTAACTACGACTAGCACTTGACCATACCGAAGTTACGGTAGGCGACTCAAATATCTGGATAGCTTATAGAAGATTCTGCCGAGTATCGTTGATTTGCTCCTAAGAATTGAAGAGTTCCGTCACTTTGTCACGGATTCCATCATCAGAACCTTATCAAACTATCACAAAACAACCCTTGATGTATATCCTTTCTAATAAAAAAAGAACCATCGAAATCGGATGGCGTGATATTGAGTTATTCGTTCATTTGTCGCGCACATGCTTACGCAAATTTAAGACTTATCCGGTTTTGTCATGGATGCCATCATCAGAACTGGTTTAAAAAAAAGTGGGACCCTATGACGAGCACCACCTTTTATTTAATAAAAATCATCAAGATCGGTCCACTCTGTCGGGAGATATGAGGTAACAAACATAAAAAAAATACAGACTAATTGATAACCTCCTCCAATTTTTTGAAGTCGGTTAAAAAAAGATACTATTAAGCCATTTTAATGCAATTTTTTCAACTTTTACTAAGAGTGGTTATCAAGATTTTGGCAATTGTTGTGGGCTATTTGGCCGGTTTTACTTTAACCGACAACATTTAGCCTTCAGTATATATTGGATCATTATTCTGTTAGTATTGTCGAGATTGATTCAAATATATTACAAATTTAGTTTAATTATTAAATTTCAATTTAAGTCGACGAAGTTTACTTTAATATTTTGCAATTTTTTGAAGTATTAACTGACTTGAAATTAGCATTTATACATTTACCTTTTAAAAGTTACAATACCAGAACGTAAATTATCTGCTTGTTGGCGCATTTTTAGGGCTTTTTTCACGCGGGGAAATGCATTTAAGCACCCGGGAGTGTGAGTCTCGGCGAGGGGGAAAACTCGCAATATCCACTAAAACCCAGCTGAGGAACCCTCTTTATCCATTAGTAGAACATCAGAGGTGTGGTCGCACATTCCTCTCTGATGTCCCGGATGAGTTTGACCACGAGTTCGAGTCACGAAGACGGCGTGACGCGGTGCAAATATACGCCGCCTGGAACCCTGCATTCGTGGGCGGTGAGAGGGAGTTTTGACTGCGTTTTCTCTCTCTCGCTCGTGGGTCTCTTTCAGCAAGATGATCGTCTCACAGAAGAGGGCCACTCCTGCCCATCTCTCATTGGAGAGCATCGCGACTATAACGCTCTCAAGTGACGGTGACTTTGAGGTGCCCAGGCTGCACATTTGGTGATTGTGCAAGTGTTGTGCGCTGGGTCAACAGGGGCACAACTCTCATGGCAGGCAGGCGAATTCGGTGCAGATACTTTTCGAAACAGCCGTGTACAGTTAGAACCATGTTAAGCCACTGTTATAGGTTTGGACTGAGTGGCCACGCCCGCTGCTAAGGGTTGTACCTAGCGACTGCCAAAACTTTCCACCAGTCAATATAAGAAGTATAAATTAAAAAACGGTAAGCAGCAGTCCTTCAACGCCCCACGGCTAGGCATATGCATCCTTATTCATAGGAAGGGAGTGAGGGTCTTCAGAGCATAGATTAACCGCGCTGCTCCACTGCGGGTTGACAGACATGGTACACAAGTGCATTCTCTATTCCTTCAATCTCATAGCCCGATGTGACGGTAATCCAACGCGACTGGAGAGAGCTCAGGTGCAGGATCGATGGCTTAACGTGCTCTCCGACAACTACAGCGCCAAGTATACAACTTCGGGCAATTATTGTAAAATCTTAACCGAAAACTCAATATCGATTTAAGTACTCACCCAACTTGGGCCTCTAACTCATGATCTCATGTTTGTGGCTCAGCATGCTAACCACTTGACTAATGAGGCAGTGAAGAAATGTTTTTAATACATGCATTACATTTAAGAAATTGTTTTTATTATTTGTCTGAGTCTGGAGTCTGGACTAGTGGCTTCGGTCGTAGCTAGTTACCACTCTACTAGCAAAGACGTGCTGCTAAGCAAATGATTTACAGTGCGTACTGAAAACTTAAGCTGTACGGGAGGTGACTTGTTACCAGGTCAGCAGGTTTCTGTTAGACTGTATGAACCCTTACCATCAGATGAGACTATAGTCAAGCGCTGACCTGTCAGTAGTAAAAGGAATAACAAAGATATATCTGGTTATTATGTATTAGTATGTACTAAAGATATGTATTATCCTATTTTGATATTAGTAATCCTGTAATTAGGTGTGTGAATTTTTTTTATATTATATACAAGGTGTTAGGAGATCACCTCCGAAAACGAAGAAAGACGATAATACTGACACTTTGATGATGGAGCGGAAAAAAATCGATCCTGATTGAATAAAAAACATATTTTTATAACAATTTATAAGCATTATATACGCTCCACCATATTAGCACGACAGTTTTATAATAAATACATTACTAAAAAACCCGTCAACGAATGCCGGTAGCTAGCGATCCTGTCGGTCCTAACACTTTGTATTTATCTACACTAATATTATAAAGAGAGATTTATATTTTCGTATGTAACGAATAAACTCAAAAAGTACTGGACCGATTTTAATAATTATTTGTTTATTAGAAAGCTACATTATCACTGAGTATGTTACTATATTTAGGACTAGATTACTATAGAAATCTTTAGAAACTCCTATTAAAACCAACCGAAGATGTAATAAAATTAGCCATAAAATGTCTTCCATCGCATACGCTGTGAAGAGTAGTAATGATAGGACAAAAAAATGTTCGACAATATTATAGAATATATTAACATCTACAAAAATCTTCGCGAGACCATATGTCTAACTATTGTGGTTACGTCACTATAACTACTTTTTTACATTTAAAAAATTGATAGAAATGCCGATCAAAATCAGTCAGTGTTATCCATACCATTTATTTAAAATTTTTATCCAAATAAATAATTTAATATTCAAGATTGTCTCAATACCTGATGATTACTTTTTGAATTATTGAAATCAGATATTCCATTCAAAAGATATCATGAAATTAAAATAAAAATATATCCCAGTGGCGGCCGCCACGCAGCGCATCGAGTAACTAACTCGACGAGAGAGGGGCAGTGCGGGAGAAAGGGGGGCACCATTATGAACTAGGTAGCCAGTCGGCTCCTTACGCAGTGGACGCAAGTGACATTGAATATTTTCAGTTTTTTAACACATTTTTATGCTTCACTTAAAAAGTCCATTTAAGAGCTGCTAAGTTTCAGTATTAGGAATCAAACTTTTTTATAATATTTGTCAATTCATGGTCGTTTTAATTATCATGCTTATAACTTAAATATCTGTACCTATTTATGTCTAGACGTGCAAAGCCGGGACGGGCCGCTAGTGCATACAGACGAAAGCGTTTGTGTTTCTCCGTTGAAACTATAATAGCGGTAAATTTTAGATATCTCAGCATTATGAGCAAATATGATTTTTGACTCTCATGTCATATTAACTTCATAACTAGCAGACAAACAACTCGCTTGGTGCAATTTATAACTTTAGATCAATTTAGATTAATAAACTATAAAAGCTTAGGTAATATATAAAAGTCAACACAAAGATTTTTTTTTAATACAAAAGTTTATTTGAGCAGTTGTAAAGCTCAGCTGTACAGATACAAAGTCCTTGATGTTTCAACATTATACATAATTAACATACAATATTAACATATGTAAATGTACAATGGTCACTTCATGAAAGTTTTTAGTTTAGTTAAGGCTGTCGGGAAGGGTGATAACTGGGGTAGGCACGATGGGAGCGACGATGACTGGCTCAGCAATTTCGGGCTTCTCAACGACGATCACAGGGGTAGCCTCAACTTCGGGTTGCTCAACAACGATCACTGGGGTAGCCTCAACTTCGGGTTTGTCGACAACGATGACTGGGGTAGCGTCAACTTGGGGTTGGTCAACAACGACAACTGGAGTAGGTGCGATTTCGGGTTTGTCGACAACGAGAACTGGGGTAGGTACGATTTCGGGTTGTTCAACGACAACGGGGTTGACGCCGATGGCACCAGGCTTAACGTTAATAATGATTTGCACAAGAGGAGTGTTGGATGGAACAGCGGGGCCTTCTTCAACTAGAGCGGGTCCAACTGAGATGGGGGATTCAGATTCTTCAACGAGTGCGGGTCCTACGGAGATTGGGGATTCAGATTCTTCAACGAGTGCGGGCCCAACGGAGATGGGAGATCCTTCGACGAGGGCGGGTCCAACGGAGATGGGGGATCCTTCAACGAGGGCGGGTCCAACGGAGATAGGGGATCCTTCAATAAGGGCAGGTCCAACGGAAATCGGTGATTCCCAGTCAACAATTGGCGCTGGGCCGGCACCACCGGGGATGACGAAACGAGCTGGACCAGCAACGGCCACAGCGACGAAAGCAGCAATAACCAGGAAGGATTTCATGTCGACTAAAAAAAAGAATACACAGCTGTTAAATGTTAAAATATCATTTAAGATATTCTTGCGCAAGAATATGAAATACACGGTGATTGCTAAAAAATAACAAGCAACATTCCAATTTTGCTATCGTTGAAAAATTATTACTTTAAACCTTATTTCAATATAACATAAGAAAATAAAACAAATAGTTATTGCTGCTACATTTACAAACTAAGTGATTTCTCTAATGAATGTTTAGGAACAATCAAGTTAAAAATAATGGTTACTTACTTGGTTCTTTTCAATTCGTTTGAATAAGAATGAGAAGTTCACAATTTTTTTGCAATATATACATAAATTTTATCTAATTTCGTCATTACGCGAGTATTATCTATTTTCTTTCTGCACATATCCAATTGTTTACTATACCTATCTATAATTAATCCTGGTAATACTTTTATTTGAAATATGGTGGGATAACGTCGTCTCCACATTTATTATTTACTATTAGCTTTACTGTTGTTCAATGTTATATTACTATTACGTTTTTTAAAAATAAAATTGTAAACTACTTATATCTATTACCCTTTTTGCATTAGCATAATAACGTGAAGACGAACATTAGGTATAGGTGTTTCCCCGCCTTCTTCAGCGGTGAGAGGGGGCATCTACTGCATTCTGCCTCTCTCGTTCGCGGGCCTCCTTTAGCGAGACTACGGTCTCACAGAAGAAGGCCATTCCCGCTCAACACCTCTTACTGGAGCGCATCGCGCCTACAATGCTCCGCAGCGAGAAATCTCCGCCAATCAGTGCCACCAAGAAGTGACGCTGAGATCCCCAGGCTGCGCATTCTACCACTGTGTGGTGTGCTGAGTCAATAGCTGCACCACACTCATGGCAATTAGCCGACTCTTCTTGGTCGATTTGGCTGCCGTCCAAGATACTGACGGTACCCTCGTATTGCCCTAACCGCAATTATCCTCTGCGAAACGCCATGATAATTTCGAGTCCCCAAAACAATCCGTACGATTGACAGTGAAAATTTTCACGTGGAAAAAGTGCTTCTACTGATAACTGGCTTCAACGTTTCAAGGACTGTATCGCAGCCTATGGAGACCACTTCGAGTTAGCTTCCTATAATTTAAATTGCTTCATATTTATGTATTAAACTAACACACCGTAAAAGTAATAAATGCTATTTTCGATAGAAAAATATTTTTTTTCTTTGTATCAGTATTTATACATTATTAGATTCTCTATATATGAATATCATAGAATTTTTTGATACATGACTAAAAATTTTAGCTCCAGTAATTTATTATAACACATTTTTATTCAAGATCATATTTTCTACAGATCCTCATGATAAAACTCTAATTGCATACCCTTACTTCCATAATGACCGTTAGAAAAATTACAAAGTAAAGTATTAATTACATTGGTAGATAAATTAATTCATGTATCATGTGATTTACTGATGAGAGAACCAATTATACTATTTTTTCTATTGCGTAGAAATGGGGCCTTTAGATGAATAATCACAAAATTCGAAATGATTAAAATTGTAAATTCTGGACACAGCAGAATCTAGAATATTCATCTATTATTGTGTTAAAAAGTCAGTTATAACCCCAAAAATGACGCTGCGGTACGTCATTGTCTAATTTAAGCAGCTTGTTTAATTTTAATAGAAACCTAACTATAAATAAATCAAGAATTATGTTGTAATGATGATGAGATGACGGCATTGGACACGGGCGATGCCAGTACTCACTTTGCTAGCAGAGGCCCAGGGCGAGATTAGGATTTCAATGCTTGACAGTGAGGTCGGATGGAATGCAGATGCTTCCTTTTGCGAGGGTGTCATCTCGTTGGAGGAGGCAATGGAGAGAGAAAGGGAAAGTGCTGATGATATCCCGCCCTTTCGAAGGCGAAGGTCGGGTGGTAGGAGGCGTCTTTTTGAACGCCTTTTGCCTCCTTCTTATACCGCTTTTTGTCGATTGCCTCTGACACCTCCAATTCAGGTTGATGAGGTTGTCGCTGAAGGAAGAGAGGAATTGCTTCTTCACAGACTAGCCGGCTTCCATCTTCAACTCTCTTATTATTAAATGAGATCACAGTCAAACGTTAACATCGATCATCAATGGTATATTGGAAATAATGTAAGGAATAAACTATATTTGCCTATTCAAATGTGTTGCAAAAGCCTTCTTGAATAAAGAATTGTGTGTTTGAATTCTCTTTCCAAATAAATAAATTAAAGGAATAATTTTGAAGTTCTCATTATTATTATTTGTACGTATTATCAATATATTGAATTAATTTAAAGTATTTTTACCTATCGATTGTATATTGAATGACTGCGCTTTGAACTCACCTAATGATAAGTAATAATATTAGGCAAGACGGAAATGCTAATTAAGGAAAGGAATTATTACAATCTCCTGAATTCCATTTGCAAACAACAATATCAGAGGGAGATTAGTAGTAAGGTGATAGCAAAGCTGCTGTAGATGTTATAGGATTTGGCTTTAAAAATCTACAAAATATATTTAAAAGTGTAACCGATTTGTTACCATTTTGAGTCTACTTGAATAAAGAATATTTTGTTCCTAAACTCACCACTTTACTAATTGGCAGCCTATATATATAAATATAACAAAATTAATATTTTTTTGTCTCAGACATTTTTCAAATTATATCGTGAATTTTCTTTTTAATAACAAAGCTTTTAATAAAAAAATTAATTAACTCTCTTTTAATAAAGCATTTATAGTAACGTATACCTTTAATTGAGTTATTAATATTAGGTAATCAGTTTACTAGTTGTTCCCTATTAAGAAAGTAATTTAACACGTTCGCTGCATTACGAGACCTATCAGATCTCGTGCAGGAATTTCGTATTGTGCGTTGACTATAATCGTGTTATATGACTATAATTAATATGATAATAGTTAATATGAGTATAGTCGTACTACTCGCGGCTCTAATGTGGAAAGTTCTTTTAGTATAAGTAAGACAAATGCTAATTTGCTTCTCAATTAAAGGTGAATTCAAGGACATAAAAAAAGATAGTGAAAAACGCACAGTAGTATAAATATTTTCAATTCTTGCGTTAGGGGACATGTCGATACTCTTGAAAACCTGAAAACTGTATTGTTAGGAGACTGATTAGATCCCTAACGCAATAAAAGGTAGGTTTGTTACGAGGTCTTTTAGGTCTCCAGAGTACCAGCTGAAAGTTCTTTGAAAATGATGGCGCAGGAAACGTGTTAAAAACACAAGCTTAGGAGAACTGCATGAAATAAGTTTAATTGAAGAAAACTTTGCAATCTGAACACCTTTTTGTTAGAAACTATATTATGTAAAATGTTTCACATATATTTTATATTTCTCGTTAATTTCATAAAAAAGGGTACACCGTTTAAATTTATAATTATTTTCAATTTAGCTGAATAAAACAACCGATTTGATGAAAACTCTAGAAGGATAGGTAATATGTCATTGTAATGCAAAGAAAATACATTTTTAATACAATAGTTTATTTGAGCAGTTGTATAGCTCTGCTGTATAGATAGAAAGTTCTACATGTTTGAACATTGTTCGTAAATGTGCAATAGTCGTTTCATAGAAGTTGTTACTCTAGTTAAGGCTGTCGGGAAGGGTGATAACTGGGGTAGGCACAATGGGAGAGACGATGACTGGCTCGGTGATTTCGGGTTTCTCAACGACGATCACAGGGGTAGCCTCAACCTCGGGTTGCTCAACAACGATCACAGGGGTAGCCTCAACTTCGGGTTTGTCGACAACGATGACTGGAGTAGCGTCAACTTGGGGTTGGTCTACAACGACAACTGGAGTAGGTGCGATTTCGGGTGTGTCAACAACTTGAACTGGAGTAGGTGCGATTTCGGGTTGTTCAACGACAACGGGATTGACGCCGAATGCACCAGGCTTAACGTTGACGATGATTTGCACGAGAGGAGTGTTAGATGGGACAGCGGGGCCTTCTTCAACTAGAGCGGGTCCAACGGAGATGGGTGATTCAGATTCTTCAACGAATGCTGGTCCGACGGAGATGGGAGATCCTTCGACGAGGGCGGGTCCAACGGAGATGGGGGATCCTTCAACGAGGGCGGGCCCAACGGAGATGGGAGATCCTTCAACGAGGGCGGGTCCAACGGAAATAGGGGATTCCCAGTCAATAATTGGCGCTGGGCCAGCACCACCGGGGATGACGAAACGAGCTGGGCCCGCAACGGCCACAGCGACGAAAGCAGCAATAACCAGGAAGGATTTCATGTCGTCTAAAAAGAAAAATACATAATTATTACTGAAAAATAACAACTACACATGTCAAATTTTGCTATAGAAAATCTTTAAAGATTTTCCTTATAAGAGTTCTCGCAAAAATAAACAAACGGTGATATATTCTAAACAGCAAATAGTGAGTTCATTTACTTTTGCTATTGATGTCGAATATCGATCGATTGTAATAAAATATTTTTCTTTAATTCTGAGAATCAAGTTTAATGTTATACTTACTTGCTTCTTTTCAATTCGTTTGAATAAGAATGATAAGTCTACAATTTTTTTGCAATATATACTTAAATTTTATCTAAGATGCTTTCGTCATAACGTATTTATTATCTATATTCTTTTTGCACATATCACAAAGTATAGTATAACTATACTAGTTTAATCATGGTAATTTATTTGAAATATGGTACGATAACATTTTAACATTTAGTTTAATACTAGCTTTGCTTGTAGCTCATTACGAACATGCTTAGTTATTTGTGAATTTTTATGATTACTTTAAAATGAATACAGTTTACGCTTCCTATATGAAATTTATTTATTTTACAAAATCTCTTTTAAAACTAACATGTAATCTAACTAAATTACTAAATTAACCTAACGTCAATTAATGATTATGGGTATGAGTCTGTTTGTTGGTGTGTGTATGTGTGTGTGGGTGTGTGTGGGTGTGGGTGTGTGGGTGTGTCTGGAGTATGTATTATGTAATGAATAAAATACAAATACAAGCTACGTACTCACTATTTAAATTCATTAATTTTATTAACCCTTTTTTAAAACTTCAGTTTGTTGCTGTGGAAGATATCGATCTCCTAAGAAATCACCATGTTTCTGATTTAGTCACAATCAAATTTTACAGCTATTACCTAGATTAACCCAAGTTTATTGAAGTAGGATTTTACAGCACTTGTGAGTCGTCAGATTTATATTATTTCATATTACTTCCAATGTACGCCTAATGATGATATAAGAAAAGGACTTTAAAGTCTCAAGTTATGAGGGTACCTTCGCGCCTTTCTCTGTTTTAGACATAATTGCCATTATATATACTATACTTATATATCGCGTATGGTATCATGGACTTTTTTGGAGATATTAATAAAGTCTATAATACTGTAGAACATTTTTTTCTTCTATCATCAATAGTTTCCGCAGCGTACGCGGTGAGAGATTTTTTATTTCACACCTTGGGCTACCAGTGTGTCATCGCATTCGCATCGCAACATTAATGCATTTTTATTACTGATCCCTATTTTTTTTCAGAAAGTAATATAGCCTAAGTCGCTCAGTGCAAATACAGCTTTTTAATGGTAAATTTTTTTTTAAAACGGTCCAGTAGGTTGTGAGGCAAAACGTTAAAACATACGAACATACTTACATACAAAAACACAAATGTTAGCTCTTTATAATATTAGTATGGATTCACTTTCCATATATATCAGTACATTTTACTTGTATATCGTTTGTCTCTGGTATAAAATAATTGACATATAACAATATTCTTTTAATTTTATCATACTAGACTATATTTTTTTCACGCAAAACAATTTAGACCGTAGTCAGTTATCAGTGATTGTACTTCCCTCCAATTCTATACTAATATTACTGCCTCATTGGTCTAGTGGTTAACATTTGCGACTACAGCCATGAGGTTCTCGGTTCGAGACCCAGGTCACGCTAATCTAAAACTGGTATTGATTTTCTAAATATTTTCCCGAAGTTGTTGGCGGCATGCTCCATCTTCGTGCCTCGGAGAGCACTTTAAGCTGTCAGTACTGCACCTGATCTCACTCTGCGAGTGTCGGATTGCCTTCACATTGAACTATGAGAGTGCAGAAATAGAGAGTGCACTTGTGTACTATGCCTGCAAACCATCAGTGGACACCTGGTGGGTCTAATAATTTCCGAAAGCATTTGTATTCCGGGCGTCGACATTTCGAATGAAGTTCAATTCCATGATCATTTGGTAGGCAATGCGAAACTCGCTTCCAAAAAACTTGGGGTGCTGAATAGAGCTAAAAGATTCTTCACATCCAAGAATCAACTACTTTTGTATAAAGTCCAAATTCGGCCATATATGGAATATTGCTCCCACCTTTGGGCTGGTGCACCGCAATATCAACTCCTACCATTTGACCAGATTTAGGGACGGGCAATTCAACTAGTCGACAACCCCCAGCTGACTAATAAATTGGAGACTCTAGATCACAGAAGAACCATTAGTTCCCTTTCCATCTTCTACAGGATCTATTTATTATGAGCAGTATTTAGAGGAACTATTCGAGTTAATACCGAGTTTTTCGGCTCCTCCAGCTCCTCGGCTGGCAACGCATCGGCAGTTCCCCTGTTGCTGGAGGTGTTCATGGGCGGCGATGTTCACTTTCCATCAGGTCACCCGCCAGCTCGTTGGCCTGTCATAATTATAAAAAAAAATAGCCCTCTCTCTATGAGTGGAGGCTTGTGCGCATCAGTAGAACATTAATAGGCTGCTACTTACTTTATCTTACATACTAATATACTCTAGAAGATATTGTACATCTTCTTTTTTCTTTAATAGGTAAAGTTATTAGTGGGATACCCACCTAAGCATGTTCAAGCCAGGGTAATTGCGGAGGTTCGTTTTGCATGGTCTTATAGTTTTATTTTAGATCTTTTATCACAATACGATTTCTATATAGATAGACTTTAAGTTTCAGAAGAATCTCAGAATAGAAGGGTCTGATAACATGATCATATTACCTAGTAGTACCCAGTTTATCAAGCCTGTTGATGTCTTCATTTTCTTTTATGCATATATGCGTTAGAATCCATTGTAGTCTCAGCAATCTAACAAATTATTTATTACTTTTTTTTTTCTCGCTGGGAAATGCTTTATGCACGCCGGATGAAGTGTAAACATCCGGGAGTGTGGGACTCGCTGGTCGTACCAAGATACCCATTAAAACCCAGCGGAACCCTCTTCATCCAGGTGTTGGGGTCCAGATGTTCGCTGGCGCATTCAGCTCTGGCGCCCTGGATGAATCCAACTTAAAGGTTTAGTTTAGTTGAGGGAGAGCAGACGAGCAAAATTGCGCCTTCTAGCGCCCCGCCCTCCTCCGGCGAGAGGGAGTAGCGTCTGCCATAACCTCCCTTTGCCTGTTTAGTGACTCCTTCTGCAAGATGATAGCCTCGCAGAAGGACGTCACTGCTCTCCAACTTGACTCATCGCCAATCATAGCGCCCACAATGCTGGGGAGTGAGAGGTGACTCCCAATCAGCGATGTCAAGATGTGACGCTGAGGTCCCCAAGCTTGACAATTTGCTACTGTGTGGTGCGCAGTGTCTACGGCCGCCCCACAAATACGGCAAGCAGGCGTCTCTTCGCAGCCTACAATCTGGTGCAGATACTTGCCGAAGCAACCATGTCCAGTTAACACCTGCACCAGCCTGTAGGTTAGCGTACCGTGCCCTCTGGCAAGCAATCTTCCAAGAATGGACGCACCGCTGCAACCGTGACCACACCTGCAGATGGAGACCCGAGGTCCTCCTTCCACCTTTCAATCAGGGTCCTGTCAGATATAATTCTGATTCTCTGGACCTCTTCAGCATCAGGCCGTTCGCCTCTGTTCCTTGCAGCTTCCCGACAATGATAGGCAGCCACCAGAACCTCCGCCCTGAAAATTACTTATTACTTGCTAACCTGGCAAATGTTTATAGGTTATTATCTAATTTATAAAGTTTAATCTAAGTTAATATTAAATAGGAAGAAGGACAGATATACAAACATGTGTACTGCACATTGCAGAAGAACTGTGCAAATACATATAGTTTATTCTTTCTGTATGTGTACACTGCAAACAAAATGAATAAGGCCCTCGCTATGTCCCTATGGAATGTCCGATTTTAATTATTTTTAACCGACTTCAAAAAAAGGTGGAGGTTATCAATTCGTCTGTATTTTTTTTTATGTTTGTTACCTCATATCTCCCGACTGGGTGGACTGATCTTGATGATTTTTTTTAAATGAAAGGTGGTGCTCATCGTAGGGTCTCATTAATTTCAAAACCAGTTCTGATGCTGGTATCCATGAGAAAACCGGATAAGTGTTAAATTTGCGTAAGCATGTGCGCGACAAATGGACGAATAACTCAAGATCACGCCAACCGATTTCGATGATTCTTTTTTATTAGAAAGGATATACTTCAAGGGTTGTTTTGTGATAGTTTGGTAAGGTTCTGAGGATGGAATCCATGACAAAGTAACGGAACTCTTCAATTCTTAGGAGCAAATCAACGATACTCGGCAGAATCTTCTATAAGCTATCCAGATATTTGAGTCGCCTACCGTAACTTCAGTATGGTCAAGTGCTAGTCGTAGTTAAATATGAAGATCAAAGGAAGTCCTCAACGGCTTACAGTAAGAGTGTGATTTTTGGCAAAATCTATAATTTCTTCATACCTAAGGTTACATTGATGCATGTCGCTCAGTGAAAATGCAACTTTCTACTGATGCAAAGATTTTGATATCGGTTAAGTAGCGGTTATAGCGGGTATCGGTTGTGTGAAAACATTACAAACAGAAACACAAAAGTTTCCTCTTTATAATATTAGCTTAGATTCGTTATGTCGTGCTTGCACTGTTTATATGAAACGGTGGGTATAATAGTGCTTTATTACAATATGTGTATTCTATTTGTTCTATCAATCACGTAAAGATACGTCTTTGTTCTATACAACGGCGCGTAATAAATTCAATAAATTACTTCACGTCTTACATATCAATTGATTGCCATGTTTATTGGCGCTTAACAGAAGTTTATTCCTTGATTTACGACGACATAATGATAAACGATCGCTTATCGATATAAATATTATCGTTTATTGTGTTTTATCGTGATTATCAACAAATTGAGTAGGTACCTAGCCAAATGTTATGCGTAATTTTCGAATGAAAACATGAATTGTCTGATATTAAAGCTATACACCAAATAATGAGTGTTAACAAGAATTTTGGATATATTTTTGGTACTCTGTTTTTACAACGAAACTGCTTAAATAATTACGAAGTATTTTGCTATAGAGATAAACAAGTCCTTGAAGTTAGATATAAGATTTTCGATGTGAAATTCCAACTAAAAGAGGGTAGAATAGGGGATGAAGTTGGTATGATAGTCCTTAAATATTGAATACCAAAATATTCAATGCGGTGATGAACTTTGTTACCGAAAATCTACAACAACCTGCACCACGGACACTCCTATATGCAGATGATATAGTTATCGTAACAGATACTATTGAAGACATGCAACTCGAACTCTCGTCGTGGTGCACTCGACTAGAAAGCAGAAGTCTCAGAGTGAGCAGAAAGAAAATCTTCGCCCACACATCGATAATATTCCCCTTAATATAGTGAATAAAGTCAAATATCTCGGATCCATATTAACATCTGACGCAAGCATAAAGGAAGACATTGACCACAGGATTCGAACTGGCTGGCAAAAATGGAGAGAGTTAACGGGGGTGCTATGTGACTCTCAAATGCCTATCAAAATTAAGGGTAATGTATACAAACGAGCTGTGCGACCCGCGCTTCTGTACGGTGCTGAATGTTGGCCAATGCGCAAGCAAGAGGAACAGAAGATGCAGTGCACAGAAATACGTATATTCAGATGGGCAGGATCCGGAATGAATTAATGAAATTTATTTTACTGATCAGTATTTTAAAATATAGGGAACGATGACACTGTAAAAGTTAGAAAGTGCGTTGCAGATGTCAACGGGAAATCTTTGCAAACTATTTATCTACGAGTATACAATGTTACTGTCAGATTTATTAATGCTTAATACTATGAAGTTTATATGCGTGTGTATGCATGTGTTATCCCGAGTGAGCATGATGTGTGAGTGAATCTGGATGTGTGTGGGTGTGTGCATGTGTATGTGTGTGCGTGTGTGTGTGCGTAAAATCAGAATGTTTATGTATAAGTAGTATTTATTTATATACATATTACAAGAAGTTTTCAGTCTCATCATAAGTTAGCGTTTGGAGCCAAGTCATACATTTAACTTCACAAGCATGTGTGGATAAAGAGTAAATGCCTAACAATGTGGTACATTTAAAGTGGCGCCTACAAAGGAAAAAATGTGCGAAAGTAGGTTGCGTTGGTTTGGACATGTGATGAGAAGGGATGAAGGTCATATGACGAAGTCTGCATTAAAAGCAATTGAAGGAAGAAAAGCTGTGGTTGTCCCCCCACAACTTAGATGGGCACTATTAAAACAGACATAAGTTAATGGGTGTTTGGCCTGAAATGGCACTAGACAGAGGCAAATGGCTTGGGACAAAAGCAAGGGTATAGATAGATAGATTGAATACGAAAATATCTATGAAAAGTATATTCTTTTAATGCATTACATATGGGGACAAAATCTGGCTTGATAAAAATTTACAACAGCCTCTATTACTCAAGGGCTGTACTAACAAATACTGACAAATAGCAAATTTATTAAGAAACTATGCGTATATTGTTTACTTATGCCCATATTTTTGGGAAATGAGGGTAAAATTTTTACAAATGAAATGATTAGCGTCACGAAGATGTGCAGCGTTTTTTATGCTAATTGTACATACAATTGTATGCTTATATCTATGAAGTTAGGTAGTTTAATTAATAACTTCTAATATTGCCATTTTTATTTACAATGTCTTTTGAGATTTCAATAAATTATTTATATTAATTTTGGACAGTTTTAATATCTTCTCCCTTTCTTAGTCTCGGAAATCTAAAGTTTTAGATTTGTATAAATATAAGAAAGACTTAAAAATTTGTTTGCCAATGAAGTTTCACTTCTTACAAGTGTAGTTTGTACGCACACACTATTAATAAGTATACCTATACGTAAGTTGAAGATCACTACTAAAGAAACTGATTTTCTAACTATAATGCCTACGAAGTTTTCATGACGATTGAAACAGTTGCTTTTTGTAAAGAGACTTATTGGTGTCGGCCCAGAGTTCGAACCCTCGACTTTGTTGAACGAGAATCAGGGTCAGGTCATCATGGTTCTTAGAAAGAAAAAGGTACAAAGAACATCAGCTATGTGACACTTACAACATATTGTAAGGATCACGTAGCTGATGTTATAAGAAAGCTCATCATAAATCCAGTCTCAGACAAATTAGAAATACAATTCCCTAAATTTGCCTCATCAGGAATCTCCCCTTTGCTAACTAAGTCAGTACACGTACAATAACAGCAGCGAAGCCGTCAAAATATATAGATAAAAAGGCGTTGTTGTCATAAATATGCAACATAATTACATGTTACATCACTGCTTATCACAAAATCTGCAATAAATTAAATAGGATTTGCTTTTGTTGATTTTAATGTGATGTGTAGCTTTTGCCTGTGACTTCCTATTTTTTTTATTGCTGACAGGTTAGCGTTTGTCTGTGGTTACACCTGATGGTAATTGGAAGCACGTTAAACTGGTAAGAGAGAATTAAATCTTATGGTTTTACACAGCATTATATTGGAGCACAAATCTCTTAGCTGGGTGGTACAGCTTTAGTGCTAAATTTAATAACTTTTTTTTTTGCACGCCGGATGAAGTGTAAACATCCCGGAGTGTGGGACTCGCTGGTCGTACCAGGATACCCACTAAAACCCAGCGGAACCCTCTTCATCCAGGTGTTGGGGTCCAGATGTCCGCTGACGCATTCAGCTCTGGCGCCCCGGATGAATCCGACTTAAGGGTTTAATTTAGTTGAGGGAGAGCAGGCGATCAAAATTGCGCGTTCTAGCGCCCCCCTTCTCCGGCGAGAGGGAGTAGCGTCTGCCATAACCTTTCTTTGCCTGTTTAGTGACTCCTTCTGCAAGATGACAGCGGCGCAGAAGGACGTCACTGTTCTCCAACTTGACTCATCGTCAATCATAGCGCCCACAATGCTGGGGAGTGAGAGGTTACTCCCAATCAGCGATGTCAAGATGTGACGCTGAGGTCCCCAAGCCTGACAATTTGCTACTGTGTGGTGCGCAGTGTCGACGGTCGCCCCACAAATATGGCAAGCAGGCGTCTCTTCGCAGCCTACCATCTGGTGCAGATACTTGCTGAAGCAACCATGTCCAGTTAACACCTTTTTTTTTTTTGGTAAGACGGGAAAAAAATCCTCAATAGGATACCGGGACGCCGCGGACGTCCCGGTTATGCCGGGCTCTTGCCGGCTAAAAACGACCCGCCATCCTACGCACTGTCACAATGGCGACGCGACAGGTTAGCTATAGAGTAAAACTGCGCACGCCGCCGTGACTCCCCGTGAGGGGCCCCTACCTTGACCCTAAGGATCGAGCTACCTATGGGGCAGCGCGAAGGCGCGTTGCCCGACAACCTACGGAGCCTCGCTACGTGGGACGACGGCTCCGCGGTCCGCCATCCCAGAGGCTAGTGCTAAGGGGGAAGACGGCGGTCCTGGACCGCAGGTCGTCTCCCCGGACGCCTACGACGTGGGCGGTGGGATCCGCCTCCCGACGCCGCTCTGCGGCCTCTTTCAGCGACATCACCTCGCCGCTAAAGGAGGCCACCGCACTCCAACACTCCCTCCGCTCCACCATCGCTCTCACGACGGTGGGCAGAGACAGGTCGGTTGACCCTAATACGGCCACTAGGGCAGATCTCTGGCTATCCCAACTGGGGCACACCGCAAGCGTGTGCTCCGCCGTGTCCACGGCGGATCCACACTCGTGGCATTCCTCAGTGGGCTCCCTACGGGCCACCCGGCATAGATACCTCCCGAAGCACCCGTGCCCCGAGAGGATCTGCGCCAAGTGGAAAGTGATCACGCCGTGACCACGCGACACCCACTGACCAAGGAGCGGAGACACGGCCTCGATCGTCGACCGCCCTGCGCTCGGGTCACTCAACCGGTCCCGCCACTTGGTTTGTAGGACCGCCTGCGCCTGGCGCAGCCAGTCCCTTTCGTCCCCTGGCGAAGGGGGGTCGCCTCTCTGACGGGCGTCCGCCCTCCGCCAATATACGTCCGAGTGTACTTGCGCGTCCAGCTCCCAGGGGGCGGTACTCGCTAATACGCATCCCGCCTCCCAGGATATGGTGCGGTATCCTCGGACGATCCTGACTGCCACGACTCGCTGCGCACCTCGCAGCAGAGCCTTCGAACGTGGCGTCAAATCTCCCGCCCAGATCGGGGCCCCGTACAGGGCCATCGATCGTACCACGCCTGCGTACAGGCGACGGCACCCTACCTGCGGCTTGCCGACGTTGGGCAGAAGTCTGCTCAACGCGCCAGCCGTCTTCATGAGCCGGGGAGCCAAGCGCTCGAAATGAGCCTCGAATTTCCACCTGCCGTCAAGCGTGAGACCCAGGTACTTGAGCGTACGCTGGATCTCGATGGAAATCCCCCCGACCACTAGACTCTCCCCCCCTGGGGGCGCTCTTCGCGGTCCATGGAAGCAGATGGCTGCCGACTTCTCTAGCGAGACCTCCAGCCCGAGCCGCCGGATTCTCGCAACTACCTGCGCGACGCCCGCTGTTGCGAGCACGCGCGCCTCTCTGAAAGTGCGTTCGCGGGCCGTTACGAGGGTGTCGTCGGCGTAACAAGTCACGCCGACGCCCCGCAAGAGGGCACCGCGAAGCACCCAGTCGTAGCCGATGTTCCACAGCAGCGGTCCCAAAACCGACCCCTGCGGAACACCGCACGTCATCTCCCTACTCACCGGTCCAGTAGCCGTCGAGAACGAGACGAACCGGTCGCTGAGGTACGCGCCTATCATATCCCTCAGATACCGGGGCATCCCATGATACCCGAGCGCCTGCCCGACAACGTCCCAAGGCAGAGTGTTGAATGCATTGGCGATGTCCAGGGACACCGCCAACACCACCTCACCCTCGGACGCCGCCTCCTCCGCGAGGTCCCTCACCCGCGCGATCGCGTCGATGGTGGACCTGCCGCGGCGGAAGCCGAACTGACAGTCACTCAGATTGGGCCCTACGTCGTCGAGTCGCCGGACGAGGCGTTCCGCGAGGATGCGCTCGAGCAACTTCGCCACCTCGTCCAGCAACACGATCGGCCTATACGCCGCCGGCGAGTCCGCCGGACGCCCCTCCTTGCGAAGGAGCACCAGCCTCCCGGTCTTCCACGCACGCGGAAAGCGCCCTTGGCGCAGACACGCGTTGTAGAGGTCCAGCAGCCATTGCTTCATGGGTCCCAACGCCTCAGCTAACACCCTGCCCGGAACCCCGTCGGGTCCGGGCGCGACGGCCTTCGACCGCATCCTAATGATGGCGGCGTCCAGCTCCCCCTCGCTAATCTCCGGCGGGGCGACGTCCTCGTCAGACGTCTCGTCCCCGTTCGCCATCGGAGGCGCGCGCATCCCTACTCTACGCTCCCGAGAAGGAAAGAGCGCCCCCAACACCGAGTCCAAGAACTCAGGACGGAGCGACTTCACGAGTGGTGAAGACCGGGCGCCCAGCTTGCGCCTGACGCCCTTATACGGTCTTCCCCACGGATCCTGGTCAATAAGGGCCAGCGACTCCTCATCTGCGAGGTCCTTGGCCTTCGCGATAGCCGCCTGAAAATCCATTGTAGCCCTCCTGTGAAGGGTGTACAATCGATCCCGCTCGGATTCGTCCTGCGTCCGGCGCCGCCGATACCTGACATACTGGCGGCGAGCCGAGTAGGAAATGTCCCGCACGCGAGATGTCCAGTTAACACCTGCACCAACCTGTAGGTTAGCGTACCGTGCCCCCTGGGGATTTTATAAATAGTACATCAAATTTCATAACTGATAAACAATTAAAGCTATGATGTTCTTGTTATGAAGACAACTGGATTCTCGTTTAGAGAAATCGCGGCTTCGAATCCTCAGCAGAAACCCTAAGTGTTACTTTATAAAAATGAAACTTAAGTACTTAATTGTTCTTTGCAACCCATATTTTCTGGTTGTGGAAAATATAGTCAGGAAACCTTCATATCCCGGGAGTATTTCTGGGGTATGTGTAGCCTGCCAATCCGCAGTGGCGTAGCGTGGTGTGTCTACTCTGTAAAACCATCTCTCCTACTAGAGGAGGCTTGTACCCAGCATTATGTGAATAGGAGCTATTCACATTCCCGGAAGAATTGTTATAAAATTTATATATATGTATAAGAAAAGTTGCAAAGATAAAAGGCAAAGCTGAAATTCAGAAAGAGTACATTAAAACGAAACTTTTCAAAAATACTGCAGTATAGGCATACAAAAAAGTTGGTGTAATGCTCATTAACGAAAGATAGTGCCCTCTTTCTGCGAAATTGGCTGAAGTGGGCACATGAGAGGCAGAAGACGCAGGAGACGCTCCTTCTTTCTGGCGCAGGAGGTTAAGACGTAACAGGCATAGATATGCGCTTCTTCTGCCTCCTTCCTAAGTTTCCTTGTGGGAGTCTTCCGGAGTACCAAGGTAGATTGCGTTTGCCGATCCTCTGGTGTTCCACTGAAGAATATAGAGGGTATCGCTGGGTTTTAGTGGTATTCTGGCTTACTGCCAGCGAGTCACACTACCGATTTGATTTTGTCAGAACGGGGTGCGTAGAGGCACGATTTTGCAGCGGGAGTATCCCGGAGTATCAAGGTAGATTGCGTCTACCGATCCTCTGGTGCTCCACTAAACAATGTGGAGGGTATCGCAGGGTTTTTGTGGCTATTCTGGTTTACTGCCAGCGAGTCACACTCCCGATTTGATTTTATCTGAACGGGGTGCGTAGAGGCATCATTTCCCAGCGTTAATATAGATGTATATGGTTTAAAATACTAAATAGTTTTATTTGTGGCACTCAATCGTATCTTGACTGAATTTCGGCCAAGACAATCGTTCTCATTCAGAGGTTGCGCCATTTGCGCAAGAAATATTATAGTGTACGAGTGTACTCTCATAGTGGGATGTGTCGGCAAACCGACACGACCGGAGTGATATCAGGCCCAAGACCAACGGCTTAACGTGCTCTCCGAGGCACGGGGGTGAAGCATACGAACAACTACATGGCTTCGGGCAAATACTGAGAATTTCTTATGCAAAATATAAAAATCACCTCTTTTGTCATATTATGACTATTATTAAATAAGCTATCTTGTCGATTCTTTGATGATTATTTCAATATGCGCCAGTTCCTTTGATAGTGCTTTTGTACTTAGCTAATTTAATCAAGGCCATAAATTAATAAGGCAAATTCTTCACTAATTATTATCTTTTTCGAAGATAATATTTAGTATATAAATCATACAAATTAAAATAATTAGCAGTGTTTGTGGATTCAACACCAAATAAGGGTAAGATCCTTTGTAAAAGAATACTTGTTGAAACATTTTTGCTGTGGCTTAGCCTGCTATTTAAATTAACTTAATTTTAATTAAAACGTACATAAAAATTATAGTTTGAAACCTTATAATGATATAACTTAGTTATTTAAAAAATGACGCTTAATTTGTTTTCTTTTCATTTTATAGATGAAAGTCATTATAGTCCTTGCGGCGTTTGTCGCCATTGCAACGAGTGCTCCCGCTACTATTTCTCAAGCAGACCGCAGCCTCATTAATATTATTGGAGCTATTATAAACCATTTCAATAGACCACCCATCTCAGTTGGGCCAGCTCTCGTCGGTGATAGTCCAATCTCCGTTGGACCAGCCCTCGTTGAAGATGGAAGCCCAATTTCTGTGGGACCCGCAATCGTTGAGAGTCCGATCTCCGTTGGACCGGCCATTGTAGAGGAAAGCCCAATTTCTGTCGGGCCTGCCATCGTTGAAAGCCCAATCTCTGTTGGACCTGCCATCGTCGAACAAAGCCCAATCTCCGTTGGACCAGCTATCGTTGAGAGCCCAATCTCTGTTGGGCCTGCCATCGTCGAACAAAGCCCGATCTCCGTTGGGCCAGCTATCGTCGAACAAAGCCCAATCTCTGTTGGACCTGCCATTGTCGACGAAAGCCCGATCTCCGTTGGACCAGCCATCGTTGAGAGCCCAATCTCTGTTGGACCTGCCATCGTCGAACAAAGTCCAATCTCAGTTGGACCAGCTATCGTTGAGAGCCCAATCTCTGTGGGACCTGCCATCGTCGATCAAAGCCCAATCTCCGTTGGGCCAGCTATTGTTGAGAGCCCAATCTCTGTAGGACCTGCCATTGTCGAACAAAGCCCAATATCCGTTGGGCCAGCTATCGTCGAACAAAGCCCAATCTCTGTTGGACCTGCCATTGTCGACGAAAGCCCAATCTCCGTTGGACCTGCCATTGTGGACCAAAGCCCAATCTCCGTCGGACCAGCTGTCGTTGAGAGCCCAATCTCTGTTGGGCCTGCCATCGTCGAACAAAGCCCGATCTCCGTTGGACCAGCCATCGTTGAGAGCCCAATCTCTGTTGGACCTGCCATCGTCGAACAAAGTCCAATCTCAGTTGGACCTGTCATCGTAGAAGAGAGTCCAGTTTCAGTCGGGCCTGCTATCGTAGAAGAAGAAAGCCCCATTTCTGTTGGACCCGCTATTGTTGATGAAAGCAGTCCCATTAATATTGACCTGCCCGCTATTGCTGGTCTGCCACCAATTAGTATTGTTATCAACGTGAATTCGGAATCAGTGATTATTGGTAGCTCTGAAATGGAGCCAACGCCTGTAAGCGTTGTTGAAAGTTTTGAACCCGAGATTGTACCAACACCCGTAAATGTTGTGGATCACTTTGTACCTGAAGGTTCTCCCGTGTCCGTCGTTGACTCCGACCTTTACTATTAAAAAGTATAACACCACCTCGTAGAAGGCGCTATGCGGTGATGTGTGAATTGTGCTTTGGCTTAAATTGTCTAAATATATGCTAATGAATATACCACTTTCGAACATTTATTATGGTTTAATTAAGCCCTTGAGTTACATAATAGTGAATAATTTTTTGGAAAACCGAACCGATACGCATAAATAAACTATATTTATTTATTAATATATATAAAAAGATATTATTACACGCTGTTTTCTTTCCCTGCTTCAAAAATTAAAATTGGTGTTGATAAAACCAATGCGGATCTCAGAAAAATTTGTTCCTGGAGTAAATCCTTTGGCCTTACCAGGCCTTACTTTGGCCAGCGATTGCCGGTAATGCAAAACAGGTTTACCAACTTATCGCCAATATTTCTGGATAGAATAGTGTTGCCATATCTTGGAATAGTTATGGACTGCAACTTCACTTGGCAACCACAAGTTAACTCAGTGACTAAAAAAATTGTTTACGACTATCGCGTCCCTTAAAAGGTGGAAAACTCTCCTACCTCTTAAAACCAACATTACTTTGGCCGAATCAATTCTTTTGCCTGTCCTGTCCTTACGCCGACATTAGAAAGGCTACAAAATGTATGTAAGTAAAGTAAGTAGCAGCCCATAAACGTCCCATTGCTGGGCATAGGAATCCTCACTTAAACGAGAGAGGGTTTTTAGAACATAGACTCACCACGCTGCTCCACTGCAGATTGGCAGGCATAGTACACAAGTGTACTCTCTATTCCTTCACTCTCATAGTCCGACGGGACGGCACGTCGACACGACGGGAGAGAGATCAAGCGCAGGACCGACAGCTTAACGTGCTCTCTGGGGCGCGGGGGTGGATCACACCGCCAACTTCCCAACTTCGGGCAAATATTGAGAAAATCTTAAAAGAAAGCTCAATATCGATTTCGTATTGGCCCGACCCGGAAGTCGAACCCAGGACTTCATGTCTGTAATCGAAAAATGCTAACCACTAGACCAAATGAGGCAGTCAAAATTTTTGTAAAACATTTATGTATTAGATCTATATTCGGATTCGGCTTGAGAACATTTGGCCACTTTAGTGAATATCGTTCTCGTCTCAAGTGGCTACCGGTCGGACAACGTCGCAACATCCATTCTCTTTCCTTATTCTATTCTGCTCTCTATTTATTTCATACTCCTTCCTACCTTAAAAAACGTTTCACATTCCACTGTGACGATCTTAATACTTACTGTGAGCCCCTTCGTAAGCTCACTCTTGCGAAGACTTGCCGGTTCAGGATAAATGAAAATGCCACCAGATTCTTCACTCCAACGCTCCGCCGGCTACTTGTCACCAATTTACTAACTGTTGTTTGCAGGAAACCCGGAAACAGGAACAGGAATAGGAATATGGTTCGCCGAAAGTGGCTATCTAATGTATGTTTTTTACGACTGACAAACGTGCACTATTGTGACAAGCAAACGACGGGGGTTATCGATTTATTGGATAAAATCTGATTCCTATGATTGGCGTTTTATTTATTACCAATCACAGGGACTACATTAATTACAAAAATAATTCTATTTTTAGAGATGACAAATATGCGTATACGCTATAGCTACAAACATTATATACATACTTATAAATATCGGACTCTAAGTTACA
>JACTOM010000922.1:4887217-4901503 GCA_015832385.1 Elymnias hypermnestra | reverse complement strand
TCTTCCCCTTCCAACTTTCGCATTCACTCTTGACTCATAAATCCTTTTTGTCAGTCTCCTTTCATTCATTCTCTCTACATGCCCAAACCATCTAAGCATACCTTTCTCAATTTTAGTCACTACGTCTTCTTTTATACCACAACGTTCTCTTATCACACTATTTCTTACTCTGTCACTCAGTTTTAATCCACTCATTCTTCTCAACGCTCTCATCTCTACCGCATTTATTTTACTTTTGTGATTCTTCTGCTATACCCAACATTCACTACCATACATAAGTGTTGGTACCAACACTCCTGCATGCACAGCCAGTCTGGCCCTTTGCGACACCATCTGGCTATTCATAAAGGCGTGCAGAGCACCGTTTACCATATTCCCTGCATTCACTGTCCTTTCAATATCACTTTCACATGTTCCAACTTTTGTAAATTTAGCTCCCAAGTATACAAATTCTTTCTCCTCTTCTCCATCTATCAAAATATTGCCATTCATCAACAACTTTGTATAAGCCAGTTTTTAAGGACAGAGAGTAATTAATAAAATACTTGTAAATTACGGTAAAATTAGTGAATTAGTCGCTACTGTTCAGTATTTTTTTTTTAAATTTGCCTGTTATTAATAAAGAATATAAATTATTGTTTTAGTTTTTTTTTCCGAAAAAAAAATTGTTACATTATAAAAAATCATAAAGGTTTGTCTGTAATGCTAACCGTTATTTATTTTATTTTTATTTACTTTAAAAGTAAAATTAATGCACAGTTGAACCTATTTGACTAAACATTATTGAATAACACATTAACTAATAGATTATTTGATTAAAAAGAATTAAACTTTTATGTTGTATCAAAAGTTCGGACTTTCGGCGCCATTTTGAGTGAGGAATGTGCCACATTGCTTTCCAATTAAATAAATGATTTCGTGCGTCAAGTTTTTCCACGCATGCACGCCTGTTTTATATGTCAAAATATTTGGCAATTTCTTTTGCTGCGTCGTACGTATTTTGGGTTTTTATCAAAAAGATTGCTAGTCAATTGCTAGTCAGAAAATACAATAAAATGGATCATGCACAATTTACTTTTGTTTTTATTTGAACAACTCGAACACATCACTTAAATTTAATCAGCTTAAAAAAAACAAATGTTTGTATGTCACATTTTTCGATGATCTTTGCAGAAATCTATAATCCAAGCTATAAAATAAAAATTATAAGATCTGTCTACAGATATGAAGAGATAAATATTTGATATATAAATCCACACTAGAGACCTGTCCGTATCGTTTGTGAAATATAACAACCGAGCATAAACGTAAGTCACTGAAAATGATTTTGAACTATTAAGTTAGAAATAATTAACATATTTTAAAGTTACTTTGTCCATATAGTTTCTTTATTTCCTTTCTTTTCGTGTATACTTTTTATTCTCCCATTCAAGTTCAAATAAGGTTTTGAAACTTGTTGTGGATTCCTTGTTGTTTTTACAATTATTTAATATTTACTGATAATAGTATTTGCGAAAAATGGTACAGTTCCATCTGTTGGAAGCTAATGTAAAAATTTTGAAGGTTCCGTTCTATATAATGAATTTAAGAAGTTCTTGTTGAATGACTTTTGATAAAATATATTTAAATATTTTATAAATTCAAAAGCGTATATTTAATGTTTTTTTTTTTGTTATGTTTAGATGAAATTCATCATTGTCGTCGCTTTGTTCGCCGCCGTGGCCACAGCCCAACCTGTGGACCCACAATCCGACCGTCTCCTGAACATCATTGGAGCAATCCTCGGACAATTGGCTCTGCCACATTTAGACCAAACTCCAGCTTTTGGTCCCCCAATGTTGGAGAGCCCAATCTCTGTAGGACCTGCCATTATTGATAGCCCAATCTCTGTTGGACCAGCCATCGTTGAAAGCCCAATCTCTGTTGGACCAGCCCTCGTTGATAGCCCAATCTCTGTTGGACCCGCACTTGTTGAAGGAAGCCCTATTTCCGTTGGACCTGCACTCGTTGAAGGAAGTCCAATTTCCGTTGGACCTGCACTCGTTGAAGGAAGCCCAATTTCCGTTGGACCTGCACTCGTTGAAGAAAGCCCAATCTCCGTTGGACCAGTCATCGTTGAAGGAGAAAGCCCAATCTCTGTTGGAACTGCTCTCGTTGAAGAAGTCAAACCTACTCCCGTCGGCGTTCCTACCTTTAGCTCCCCACTTGTCCAAGTCATTGTCAACATTAAGTCTGATGCTCCAATTCAAGGAAACCCAGTCGTTGTCGAACAACCCGAAATCCAACCTACCCCCGTAGTTGTTGTTGACCAACCCGAAATCGTACCCACCCCAGTGATAGTCGTTGACAAACCTGAAATCGAACCCACTCCAGTCATCGTCGTTGAGAAGCCCGAGGCTATCCCTGAGCCCGTAATTGTCGCCCCCATTGCGCCCTCCCCCGTCATCCTTCCTGATATCCTCAACTAAATTGTAACACTAAAGATATATTCTCAACCATGTGATCAAGCTTAATTGTATTAAAATATTCATTTAAAAGTAAAGTTTTTTTTATTATTCCATTCTACTCGTAATATAAATACTTGAAATGTATTAAAATAATAGCCCGCTGGTTGCAACTGCATGGTGGGTGTATTGCTCGAAAAACTTTGTCTTTATAAGAAAGGAAGCCTGTGTCCAGCGGTGGGATGTTAATCTATATCTAAATTAACAATAATACAATTTGTCATTAAAGTAATTACTGAATGAAATGTTAAATCCAACTGTTCGTGGTAATGCGACACAACTAACAATGATATATTTCTTGAGTAAATTTTTAATTTGACATTCTATATAAATTTGACATTGATATAAATCAAAATAAAAATAAAAGTAATTTAAACGCGTCATCAGAGGCAAACGGATGGGTACCCATAAGGCTGGCAGCGTTACCTCTTTGGACATCAATATTTATACGCTCTCCGAAGTACCACCCGGCCTTAGGATCATGGGTGACGTTAACTAAGCTAGATGAAATTGCTTTAAAAATACTTTTAGCCTCAGGACCCCACAGTTCCAATGTCTCCACGCCAAAAGGCACAAATATGTATTCTGAGGCAAGGCTCTCATATTTACGCCTCTTGGCGTTTTCAGCTAATGACACCGCCGCTCCCGCTGATTTGGAGGTAGCAAAGTGTGATGGTGCGAGCGTATCAACACATGTAGCATCCCACACCAACGAACTTCCGTTTTTCCAAGGCATCAACGACATACCATTAGGTCTCTTACCATCATCACGCGCAATTCCATTCGGCTCGAGAATAGCCGGCACGTTAATGGTGACAAGAGTCCTTCTACTGATCTCGTTTATGACAGCGTGTCTCGGGAGACGACCAGCACTACGAATTTACTTTATTTTGAACGTGATTTTGACTTAGACGTTAAGTGCTTAATTTTGTACAAAGGTGTTAATTTTGATGGAAGTATTTCAATATGAAGTGTTCCCTACAATATCACCACAAAACTTCTGTTGATGGGAATCCGTTCCACATTATGCATGTTCCCGGAAAGAAAGATCGACGAAAACAAGCTCCACGCATCCAAGCTGTGAGTATGAAATCAAGACAGTGATAGCAGCTTCTCAAAACATTCGCCGTTATAGATACGATAGAACACACATAGAGAACTAATGTCACTGCTCTTGCGTCTTCAGCTCACTGGTCAACTGGTAGTCGTCAACAATTCGGATAGCCTGCCTCTATATCCGCACAAATGGAAGGAGTTCGTATTGAGGTGCTCCAACCCACAGATGAGAGCAGTATTCTAGGTGCGGTCAGATCTAGGCCTAATATAAAAGCATCCTGCGTTTGAGTGTGAAGTACCGCTTGGCTCTATTGAGCATCCCGAGCTTTTTTGAAGCTAATTTAGCTTTGCCTTCCAAACTCCCATGGAATTGTACTTCGCTAGAAATTCCAATACTTTTCGAAATAGTGAGGGAGATTTCAGCAAGGTGCGAGGCTGAAGTAACCTTTTTTAGCTGTGAAGGCGTACACTTGGATATCCATTGGGTTAAACTTAACAATATTCTTCGTCCATATACCGAGACCTGCGTCAATATTTTTTCAACCTCATTCACCAGGTGGAGAGCTGCTTATAATAGTTTTGGTATTAGTTGTACATACATAAATCATCGTTATTATATAATAACACGAAATAAATATTGACAATTACTTGTTAACCGATATCTAACAGAAGATAAAAGTAGTAAAAGACGTTTAAAGTGTAATTTATTTATTATCGAAGATGATTAGTTCGATAAACAATTTGTTGAGTCTGTCAGGGAGCGTGACGACGAGATTTTATAACAGGCGCTTCAGTGATCTCAATCTCAATTGAAATAAAGTCTAAGATTGTAACCTGCTGACCTGGTAAGAGGTAATTTAGCTTTTAATGGGATCTATATAGGAATGGTTAATATCTATATCTATATGGTGGTATCTGCCATGATTACTCTATCACCAGTTCAGAACTAGACCAATTAAAAAATATAATAACTATAATCTGTTCTGCACAGATCCTAAGTTCTATTCCTTACCCGGGACATCTATCAGTAAATTTGTTTAACTTCTAATCGGGTACTCATAGAGTTACATCGGCGAAGAGACTTTTGGGGATGAAATTTTTCAATAATTTAAGTTGAATCATTGAATTAATACGTTCTAGAGATGTTCGGATAATAAATTCTTTATATATGAACTTTATATATGATAATGAAATTCTTTATAATAATTTGAAGGATTATTTTGATAATAAAAAACCTTGGGAAAATAATTTGAATTGCTCTTAATTATATTAATTTAAATGGTATAAAGGAGTTTACCACACTGAGCTTGTATATACATAATCATTAATTCTAAACTACAATTAGGCACAAGGTTTATACTAACTATTATAGTGTAGTTTAAGTAGTTATATGATTACTACACGTATAGATTTAACAAACTGTTTCTTTTTTATGTGTTACATAAAAAAATAACAAAATAAAGTAGTCCATGTAAGCGTTTTAAAACAAAATTTGCCTTTAAAAGGACGACCTTACATGTTCTGTAGAGGCATGGCTACGTTTTATATATTAAGAGAAATTTAGTAGAGCAACCATTTCATTTATTTATTTATTTTACAAAATCCACAGCCCTCTTAAAAGTAACATATAATTTAATTAAATTAACTTAAGGCCAATTAAGGATTTTACATTTGTTTATTGGACTAATAAGCGCCAGAGAGATTGCGCATGGGTGTGAGTCTGTTTATGAATGTGTGTGTGTGTGTGTGAGTGAGTGAGAGTGTGTGTGTGTGTGTGTATGTGTGTGTGTCTGGAGCCAAATACAAGCTACCTGCTCACTATTGAAATTCATTGATTTTATTAATTCTTTTTTAAACTTTAGTTTGTTGCTGTGGAAGATATCGACGTCAGAGTAAGATTCGTTATAATTTCTTTGAATGCGGTAAATTATGGAATTATTTGCATAATTTGTTTGGAAATGTGAAGTAAAAAAGAGGTGTGTTTGGCGCGTTCTAAGTTTAGTTGTCTGAAATCGGAGAATGTTAGATGTTAATTCGATGCTGTCATACTGACCATGGCAGCATCCATACAGAAATAGCATGTCTAAAAGTGATCTACTTCTTTCAAGAGACACTAGATTGTGAACGACACAAAGTTGGGAATAATTTGAATTCATATCTACTTTATGATTTTAATTTTTCTATACTTTGTTTCTGATATTTAACAGCAGGGTTCCAAATACAGCTACAATATTCCAGCGAACTGCGGACAAGCGCACATTACAAAAGTTTAAGACACTTTACAATCGTAAAAGGTTGGGTTACACGAAGAACAAAAAAAGGTTAAAAAGTTGTCTCGTAATATTTTGGCAGATCATACCAATAAACCTTTCTGTATTAGTGGCTTTGTTTCATTTTTTTATATGTATTGTACACGATTTCCTTAAATTAGTTCATATTCCCAAACCGAGGAAACTAAACCTTGTTCCTATATTAAATTACTTTATTCCAGGTCATAAATACTTAGGACATATTTTAGTTGTAAGTAAAAGGAAATATAAAATGCACATTTCATTGGAGAACATGATACCTATCGATCTTAAGTCGTAGTTTTCATTACTAACAAAATTTGTTTAACTTTAAAATTACTAACAAACTTTAAAAACATCCTAATCTAGGCACTAAAATAAAAATTGTCACATTTGTCTATAGATATGAAGAGATAACTATTTCATATATAAATCAGCTGTGAAAACCTAACTGTATAGTTTGTGAATTCCACTAACAAAACATAAACGTGAGTATAACAAAAGATTTCACTGTTATTATAAATATTATATAGGCTGTTAAAAAGAATTTCAAAGGTAAAGCTTTACGCAAAGACTCTGATATTTTTAAATTATTCAAACTATTAAAATTATCTTATTCCTTATAAAACTTTATTAGATTAAATTTGTTTCGTAAATCTAAGATCATCAGGTTATAAATCATTGTTTTGTTCTTTTTTCAGATGAAATTCATCATAGTCGTCGCTTTGTTCGCCGCTGTGGCCACAGCTCAACCTGTGGACCCACAATCCGATCGTCTTCTAAACATCATTGGTGCAATCCTCGGACAATTGGCTCTGCCACATTTAGTAGACCAAACTCCAGCTTTTGGCCCCCCGATGTTTGAGAGCCCAATCTCTGTAGGACCTGCTATCGTTGAACAAAGCCCTATTTCAGTTGGACCTGCACTCGTTGAAGAAAGCCCAATCTCCGTTGGACCAGTCATCGTTGAAGGAGAAAGCCCAATCTCTGTTGGACCTGCTCTCGTTGAAGAAGTCAAGCCTACTCCCGTCGGCGTCCCAGCCTTGAGCTCCCCACTAGTCCAAGTCATTGTCAACATTAAGTCTGATGCTCCAATTCAAGGCAACCCAGTCGTTGTCGAACAACCCGAAATCCAACCTACCCCCGTAGTTGTTGTTGACCAACCCGAAATCGTACCCACCCCAGTGATTGTTGTCGACAAACCTGAAATCGAACCTACTCCAGTCATCGTCGTTGAGAAACCCGAGGCTATCCCTGAGCCTGTAATTGTCGCCCCCATTGTGCCCTCCCCCGTAATCCTTCCTGAAATCCTCAACTAAATTGTAATACTAAAGATATAATCTGTAATTAAACCAATACTTAACGTGTACGTAAAATTATAGTAAATAAAACTAACCTTTAAAAACTTAATGATTTTTATTCAATGTTACACACGATATTATAAGATGCTTAAATAAGAAATTTATACGAGATTTATTTAAAGAATAATTGTCAAGAAAAATGGTATAATAGTACATATTTTTAAAAATTATAAAATGTTATGTTAGTCACACAATTTTGATTTTGATATTTAAAAAGAGAATTTTCGTAACTTTTCCAAGGAAATAACGTTAAGGAAATTTCTATTAACTTCAAGGTTTCTTTACGTTATGGATATAGTCATTAATTTTTTACCATTAACATTGATCGATAGAGAGACTGCTGTTAGCAAGAATTCACATAATTCTAGGCAAGAAGCCTGGGCAGATACCTCTAATTTCTCTTAATAAGCATTAACGTCTCACTGCTGGGTACATTCTTCTTTAATTATAGGACAGAGGGTTTGTAGAGCATAGACTCATCACGCTGCTCCACTGTGGGTTGGCAGGCATTGTATACAAGTACACTTTCTATTCCTTCCTTTTTAACTCTCACTATTCGATTAGACGGAAATCCGACACGAGCGGAAAGGGATCAGGCACAGGACCGACGGCTTAACGTGCTCTCCGAGGCACGGGCGAGCAAATCTTAATAGAGAACTCAAGATCGATTTTTGATATATAATCTAGTTCTTGTCTAATTATCTTTATACTTTGCGGTGAAGGAAAACATAGTGGGAAACTGGTCATACTAGAAGCAATTGTCTACCAACGCGTAGAGAAGGATGGTAGTTATAAGTTATGCTCCAAACCTATGACTGAAGGTTCAGTAGTAGGAAGTTGAAATATGGAATCTTATTACCTTTATAACAACGGACTGATTTTTTAGTTTACTGGTGTTGTTCGGGTACAAACACGAGGACCTGAGTTCGAGCTCCGAGTCGTGCGAATTTTCAATATTTGTCCTGTGATCTGTAGATGTTTCGTCCCTGTGCCTCGGAAAGCACATTAAACCGTCACATATGGCTATGAGGTTGAAGTAATTACTTTGCTGATTGATTGCATATATCTATTGGAAGACAATAGATATGTGTATAGATAAGTTGACAAAGCTCGTACAGTTAAGTAGTTCAAAATAAATTAAAATCATCCCCATATTATATTGAATTTTTCTATTCCTAAATATTTATGGTTAAGTAATAGCTTATGAGCAATGAGTTTCACAAAAAGAAAGCATGTAAATATTCTTTATTCCTTTGTAACAAATCTCCTATCGATTCGAGGAGTTGATGCCGCTCAGTAGAAACTGGCAAGAAATTCAGCTGTTACTCTTATAAATATAGTATTTGTACAAGGTGCAATTTGCTTCAGTGTGCAAGTGGAAACATGCGGAACTGGCACTTCAGCGGTTAGTGCATGATAAAGTGTCAAATAAAAAGTTACTTTCGCATTTGTAGTACATATCAATGTTAATATAAGTAAATCATTTTTTGAGGCAAAGTAACCATTGACTCATAATTGAACTGGCTCTACCAGAGACGTGGCACGATGTCACAGAACACCATCGTTCAATAACAATATTATGTTTTTGATTTTCGTGTGCTTCAGTTTGCTTCCCTTTGTAAACCAGAGAATTAATAGGTCAAAGAGCAAAATGTTATAGTCCTTTTAACTGACAAATTTTTATCTAATGCTATATTTTAAATAGGTTTAAACTTTTTTCTAAAAAGTTATTAGAAATGCGCATGTCGAATTTTTGAACGTATATCAACATTGAGAGAGAGAGAATATAGTTTATTGTACACCACAGAGTATACAAAAAAAAATAGTAATAATAATTTCCGAATAAGAATTGTAGGTACAGGTAGGCGGCCTTATCGCTCACTAGCGATTTCTACCAGGCAACCTTAGAGTAAAAGAATAATTACTAAAAACAAACAAACGGGGCAGGTGGTGTCCAATCCAAACTTAAATGTAATGGATATAATAAATACTATTATAAACAAATAGATACAAAATCTACCTCCTCTCAAATATAGTACATACATATAAACTAATACATAAATTTAAATCTGCAGATACATAAAATGCGGAAATATCAATATACTAGCAGTACCAGGTCTGAATAACACACAGTACAGAAGGGAGACGATATGTAAATTCCGGCGAAAACGTATAGGCAGCCACTTGAGCTTTGTTCGAAATTCTGAGACATGTTCATATTTGCGTAGTCCAAATATGAACCAAATAGAGAGATTTTGTAGTCGCTCAAGCTTGTTTAAATGGTCTTCGGTCAGATTAAGATAGCTTGCATTAGCGTAATAAAGTATAGAAAGGAGTACAGACTGTGCAAGCATAATTTTGGTGGCAATGGGAAGAAATGAACGCAGACGGCGAAGAGAACTCATAGCGGTGAATGTCTTTTTACTTAATTCTCCCACCTGTCGTGTCCAAGACAAAGTGTTATCAAAACTAATTGACGCTATTATAAGTTTGTGTTATTGACGTCAGTCATTTCTGATAAAAGTAATAAAACAATTGCTTAAGTTTAAAAATTTATTATCACAGATAATTATATGAAAAATGTTCAGTTGATGCTTCCGGGGAGGGTGACAACGGGAGACGGTATAATAGGAGCAAAGAGTACAGGTTCAGGTACGATGTCTGGTTGTTCTACTACGTTGACGTCTTCAGCAGCAAAGATCGGGAAAAGTTGTCCACCAACAACGGAATTTTCGATAGTACTGGGCTTAACGTTGATAACAATCTGAACTAAGGGTGGACTTGGTTGCCAGTTAGCGGGCTCTGAGACAATAGCGCTGTCGATGATTTCGGGGAGTACTGAGATGGGGGGGATGAAACTGTCCTCAACGATATTAGGGGGGATGATGGCGGGGCTTGGTGAGGCGACTCCAAGGATTTCCTGAAGCATCTGTTCGAGTGCGGCGGCGGTGGCGGGGTCGGTGCTGGGGCTGTGGATGGCATCGATGATTTCCTGGATCTCAACCGCGTGTTCTCCTGCCACGATGGGTGGAATAGCGAAGGCCGACGCCGCGGCGACGCACATAGCGAAAACTACGAAGTATTTCATCATGACAGGCTACAAAAAAAAAATTGTTACATTTTACATTGAAAGCTGCTTCATTAGTCTAGTGGTCATCATGTTTGGCTACAGATATGAGGGTTCGAGCTTACGGCGTGCTCCAACCCCGTACGTCAGAGAGCGTGTTAAGCCATGGGTCCTGTGCCTCATCTCTCTCCGGACGAATCGGATTACCGGCCCAACGGCCTATGAAAGTGAAGGAATATAGAGAGAGAGAACACTGATGTTAGCGCCAGCATACACTTGTGTACTACGCCTGCCAACCCGCAATGGAACAGCGTGGTCTATGGTCCAAAAATCCTCTCTCCTATAAGTGAAGAGGCTTGTGCAGCAGTGCAACATTAATGGCCATATTCATTGGTAGAAGACTTTGGGTTCAAGGCAAGCAGGCAGGGCATTCAGAAAAATATATTTTTAACTTGTATAGTGTCTAGACGACATGTGATAAGCAAAAATAAACTTGCGTGCTTTTAATGTACCACGCAGTAAAGAAACCATTAAGGGCGCGGTCCCATTAGTGCGTTGCGTCGTCGCAGCGTTTTCATTGCATTGTTTTCAATATATTTGTTACAACCTGTCCCATTACACCATTGCATCATGACGCGCGACTTATCAACGGATCGACAGACAAGAGACGAAGCGGGGTGAAAGGTGATGCGTGTGTGTTCTCGGAACTCCGCTGCGACGACGGACAGTGACTAAATGGACAGTGGCTAGAGGAGGAAGATAGACGAGGGTAAAGACATCTTTTATCTTACCACGAGTGAGCAGGATATTGGCAGAGATTTTCTTATATCCTTGATCTAAGGAAGACCCATTATATGGGACAAATCACATGGACACTACAGTGATAAGTTTTGTAAACCGAATGAATAAGCAGCTGCATATAAAAAAATGTTTCAAGATTACGAGTAGTTTGAATCGTTATACTCCTGCATAAAAAAGTGACCATCATAATTTCTTAAGGAGATATCCAAAACCTTCTACAATTTCGTTAATTTTGCCGGTAACGTAATAAAAGTAACAAAAGAACACGTTTGTATATCTCCTGAGTTGAGGCGCATACACAAAGGTAAATTAAAAGTCACCCAGGAGACGAAAGAGCTTAGAGAAGCACAAGTTAGAGATTCATCTTATCTGATGATTAAATGGAAGTCTAAGATGATGTGATACGCTAACCCGGCGTGGCCCCATTAATGCGTTGCGTTGCGTTGTCACAGCGTTAAAGCAACGCAGATGTGGCAATGCGTTGTTCCGATGTTCACTTCCATTTAATCATCAGATGAGACCAATCTCTAACTTAATGCTTTTCTGAGCTCTCTTGTCTGCCGGGTGACTTTTAATTTATTCATGATGCCAATGATTAGTGACAAAGATTCAGATCTTCGGTCATGATTGACAACTTTGACTGATTGAAGACTTTAGTATTTAGTCCTATAGGCATTGTGAGAAAATGTTATGCTACTTACCTATTGGCTTCTTAGAAACTTATGCACATTAGGCCTATTTTTTGTTACATTTTATATGAAAACTATTATCTTCTCGTGCTTCGTAATCATCTGATAGTGTTTATGCTTTTATAGTTATAGTTTTTTAACTTAAATCTAAATTCCTACAGTCATAAAATTTCAAAACATTTGACAATTCATTTGCAAAAAATGCCTTGTGTTATTTCATGAATTGATGACAGGGTATAATAAATATCACCATGCATTTGGTCTTAAAATCCACAATTGGAACCGATATATGGATCTATTTAATCAGAAGGTGAACTAATTATGAAAATTAACAGACAATGAATAGTTTCGATGTGTGATTTTTATGTTTTTTCATACAATAATTATACTTTATTTCAATTACTATTTACAAATACATCTAATAGAACTTCTAATAGACGGCGTAATTTTTTAGTGTGCCATAAAGATATTGTACGTTAAACGGTCATAAAGGCATATATCTTTATATTAAAACTTGTGAAAAAACCCAAGGTATGTTTAAAGAAATACTAATAGTTACGATAGCCTTATTCAATATTAATTAAAGTATGCACAAAGAAGTCGGAGTACACAATTTTAACATATAAACAAAAAATGTGAGAACTGTTTCAGATTTCGGAAAGTTCAGAAATCATTTGCTTGGAAATCCTTAGGTATATGTAAACATAATGAGATACTATTATATATCTTTGACTTGTTTTTTGCATTAGCTGTAATGTAAACCCCTCAGCTGAGCAAATTGCGCCCGAAAACGCCATTGGCCGTACAGAATTAATTTCATTTGAGCCTTTGTTTTAGGTAATCAGCGCACCTCCCAAAGACAAAGCTGTCCCACGTGGTGGACCCCTGCGCGGTCCGTGGAAGAGCATACTTTCCATCTTGGTAGTGGAAATTTACAGACCCAAACTACTTCCGACTTCGGCAAACTGAGCCTGAGATTCAAAGTTCAGAACTGGACACTCCAGGATCCAGTCGAAACCAACGTTCCACTTGAATAAAGATATTTTGAGTTTGACTTGAATTAAAATAAACGGACTAAGCGTCTGACCGAATGGCTACCAAGAGACGCTTGGAGAAGAGTAGGAAGGCTTTTCCAAAGGTGAAGAGACATCTTTCACCGAAAAAGTGGCTCGAACTGAATGCACAAGGCTAGAGAAAGAGACCTGGAAATGTTTAGGGGAGGCCTATGCCGTAGAGGCGACTATTACTCGCAGATAGGATTAAGAGAAAAAAATTAAATCTAGGTATAATAATTGCAAAGTTGTTTACAATAAGTTTAATTTTAAGTAATAGAAATAAAAGTCTATTTTATTTTTAAAGTCGAAGAAATGATTGTACAAGATGTAGGTTTTTAATTATTTTTAAAATTTAAAATACTCATTTTCTTATCAATCACTTACAGTAGCATCGACTTTTGACGATTTAAGAGAGCTGATTAAGCCAACTTTAAAAATAATATTTTATGGGATTCATATTATTTGTGGACCGATGGACGATGGGGGCCGAAGGTACTGGAGTGGCGACCCCGCACCGGACGCCGCAGTGTAGGCAGACCCCCCACAAGGTGGACCGATGATATAAAGACGGTCGCCGGTAGCAGCTGGAGCCAGGCGGCGCGAGATCGGGCCTTGTGGACGTCATTACGTGAAACCTATGTCCAGCAATGAACGTCCATCAGTTGAAGCGACGACGACGACGACGAAATTATTTGTGACATCATATTTTAAATTGGATATGAAGTTTAACACAATAGTTATACTGCAAATATTTTGTGTTATGTTTGATTCTGATGATCTCCGTAACCGTTGTAACAATTTTAACTTTACTTTCATTGACGGATAATTAATTTAATATACTTTTTATATGTTGGTAATTAAAAATGTATATACAGTACATATTTATAATTTATCTGGGAAAGGGAAACTTTCTTGGTATAATATCATTGATTTATTTTCTCTCCCAAATGCATTGTCTGATTGATTCATATTTAATGAATAACGTTTAGTTTAATTGTATGTAAATTCGTAATTAAAACTGTTTTTCAATAATGACATTCCTTCAAATGGATGGATGGAATGGATCCAATTACTTTAGACAGTGATCCTGAATATTTTCGATCAATTTATTACGGATTTCCTCACAAACTACTTTGTATCCGCATAGTTCTGGATATAATAGAGTTAAACCAGTTTTTCTTGAACGTCTATATCGTTAAAGGAATATGTATTCCAAATCCCAGACAGAGAAGTGTCCTTAAAAATATGAGAAACCTGTTTTGATGAGTGGAGTTCAAATAGTCTTGAACCATTTCAAATTTTTCAATTTTTTGCGCAATGTTCTTTCTTTTTAACCGACTTCAAAAAAGGAGGAGGTTATCAATTCGTGTGTATTTTTTTTTATGTTTGTTACCTCATATCTCCCGACTGGGTGGACCGATCTTGATGATTTTTTTTAAATGAAAGGTGGAGCTCGTCATAGGGT